>PVIJ01012044.1:0-18838 GCA_004024925.1 Scalopus aquaticus
GGGGGGAGGGGAGGAAAAGGGCACAAAATGGAATAGAAAAGAACACAAGGGACCATGGAGATGGATCACGGGTGAATTGGTGGTGGGCTACCCAAGGGGAGTACAAAATGTAAAAGACATAAATAACAATAAAAATACATATTTAAAAAAAAAAAAAGAAAGACAAGACCAAAGTTATGCATGTCAGTTCAGAAATGATATCTGAGGCTGGGTCTCTTCCTTTCTACAAAGGAATGAAGTACATGTTTGATTAGAGGAAAGGAAGTTGAGAGGTTGTTTGTGTTTCTTATCCCTCATTTCTATTGAGCAAAATTATGTAATGATTTAAATACTGTGTAGATCTTGCAAAACATATGCATGTCAAATATGCAGATTTAGTACATTGGAAGCATTACAAAATCCTATTAGTTACTCTGATGTAAATACAGTGTTGATGAAAGATTGCCAACATGGATAATGAAAGAGCGGTTTTTCTACAGGACCATGTGTTCAAGTGGCCATTTAATAAATATTCCTCTTTATCCTACTCTGATACATTGGCAATATTCTACATTGCCTCGCCAAGCCTTTTGATTATGCTATACCTCTAATTTGGAAGACTTTTTATTCAAAAGTGATAGAAAAATTATTATAATTAAAAATAAAACAATAATTAAGAATCATCTTATTAAATACATTAAAACCATGGGAGTTCAATTGTTTTCATAGCCATTATTCCTTCAAGAAATATTTTGAAAATTAAAGGAGAATATGGTAAGGATTTCATTGGTTAAAACAGTGAATCTTTCTTTGTCCATGAATTCAAGCCTATTTTAATACGATGGAACAGGACATGTAATGTGTATTAATAACCATAAAACAAGGAAACAGAACAGTAGATGAACTTCACTGTCTTCTAATCTTTCTTCTGCTCTCAGGTCACATCAGTCTGTTTTGTATACAGCAGCCAGAAAGACCTCCTTAAAGTACAAAATAGATAATGCCTTACCCAATTGGGACACCTTCAGTGGTTTCTCACCTCATTCAGAGTAAAATCCAAAATGTCTGAGCAACTTCCAAGGCCACATTTAATCTGGCCTCTGGTGTTTTTCTGAACTGATTTCAGGGCTTTCTTTCCCTCCTTTTCTCCTCCTCAGCTATACTGGCCTCTTGCTGTTCCTTAATCACTTCAGCCATTGCTGCCTCTGTCTTGCCTTAGCCTGTAATCCATTTCTCTCAGGTTTCCCCATAGCAACATTCTCCCTTAATTCAAGTCTTCATGCATTACTCTTGCGAGTGACTTGTGTGGCCAGAAAAGTTCACATTGTCTCATGCCTCAGATGCTCTCTTCCTTCTCAGTTTAAAATGAATGCTAAGTAGAAAAGAAGTCACAGAAGTTAGGAGAGGAAGAGGTTTATATAAAATTGGGCAGTCCCACCACATTAGAAGTATTGGTAGTGGGCCTCCCTGGTGGCGCAGCGGTTGAGCTCTGCGCTGTGGAGCTGTCGGCAGCTGCGGCGCGGGTTCGACGCCCGGCTGGGGAGATTCCCACGTGGCGTGGCAGACCTCTCCTGCCTCGCCCGCTGCTCTCCTCAGCGGTGTATTTCTGATTTGCCTGTTCTGCTCCCCACTCTGTCTCTGGTGGGCCCTCTCGCCGCCCCTCGCCTCTGGCCTGTACCCCAGCTTGTATGTATAAATAAAAAATAAAAATCTTTAAAAAAGAAAAAAAGAAGTATTAGTAGTGAGGATATAATGGACTGGTGCAGAAATATGATTTCCGTTCTTTCCCGCACTAGGTATTGGAGCTCCTTTTTCTAGTGAAGATTGTTTTCCAAAGAACAGAGTGTAAAATTTATAGGACCTACTTAATGACAGTTATTGGGGTGGGGTGAGGGTGTGTGTGTGTATACACACACACACACATACATACACATAGACGTGTGTGTGTATCAATCACACACACCATATATATGTATATATACATATGCAGACTTAGAATGCTTAAATCTATTCAGTGAATCCTAGTGCCTCATTAATATCAAATGGAAATGATATGACTTAAATATTTCATCAGAAGTCATGAAGCTTATTCATTTATAGAGTATTTCATGAGCATCCACTGTGTCTCTATAACATTGGTAAACTAGTATGTGCCAAATCCACATGAATGGGGATGAAGTCAAAGAAAGCTCACTGAGTATTTTGAATTGTAGGCTCATTTTTTTGACATTAGAGGCATATTTCATATGTCAAAAATGGGCAATTACTATTGGTTTATCACAACTCACAGAAGGTAAAATCCTTAAAGAAAAAAGAAAATGGATCAATTCAAGGAAAACCATTACTGGTTTATAGAGAGATTAAAATAATTCATACATTAAGGAGTTGGTATTAATGGTCATAAAGATGTTGGTGATAATTAACACATATTAATTACTTACTGCTTCTTAACTTTTAAACATGAATTATTTAATTATCAAACAATCCTATGATGTAGGTAACATTATGATCCCCATTTTACTTATGAGAAAAAAAATGCAGGTAAATTAAAAAACTTGAACAAAGTTGTGCCTCTAACGAATGACCAGGGTTTGAAGCAGTCCCTCTAGAGTCTAAAATTCTGATAATGAGATTTACTCTGGATTATCAAGTTGATAATGCATGTATAAAGTAAAGTGAATTTGAAATGAATATATTTTTGATAGAAATACAAATGACTGTGTCATATTTCTAATAGGATAAATCTTAGTAATGATTTTATAGAGAAAGGTGGAAGGTGAAGAATATAGTGAATAACTACATCATTTCCAGTTTCAACTACCATGAATTTTCGAGGTACTCGGGAAAGAATTCTTATTTGAACTGACTGATTTTGAGTGAATCACTTTTTGGGAACTGATCCTAAAAGATAGTCTCAATCACTCTCAGAGACAGAGGGACTGATTCAATTTGACATATTGCCGACATCTTCCAAATCTGCATGCCTATCAAAATTTTGAAAGACGTGTAAAGTAGTTTTCAAAATATTCAAATCTTGGCCTAGCGAAAACTCTGCCATAATTTGTAAGGAAATAAGTTATGTCAAATGTTTACTACTCAAGTTCACCTCAAAATTGGATTGTGAGATTTGCGGGCTAGGGTGGACTCTCGATTTGGGTTTCCAGTGATAGTAAGGAAAGATCATTGTCAGTACCCAGTGCCAACAAACACAAATTGTGGGAGAGATGGCTACCAGCTTGATGTTCAGACTATAAAGCAGCAAGACAGCACCAAATTTTCTGAATTTGTCCAGTATCCATTTTTCTTACTACAGATGCTTTTCACTCTGATTTTTTAAAAAAAATTACTATTGTGATTTTACATTATGAGTGGTCCATAGACTAAAACATAAATTATATATACATAGCTGTTTCCAGTTACTCTGTTTGAAGTAACAATTCTATGACTTCATATACATATACACATATATAGAATGGCAATTTTGTGAACCATTTTTAAAATTTCATTTTAATGTATTTCAAATTAAATTAAAATTTCAAATTAAATTAAAATTCTAATTAAATTAAATTAAATTAAAATTAAGTTAAAATTCTAAAACTGTGCCTCAGACATCTTTCCATATCATTCATTCTTTTCAAAGACAGGCTAGACTTTAGAGCAGTATATAGCATAATTTATTTAAGCAATTTCACATTTATGAATTTTTGGTTTGTTTTTCATTTTTGGTGGTGGTGGTGTTGGTCCTTTTGTTCTTAAAAACAATGCTGTAAAAGCTTCGCTATGGCAATGGTTGGGTAACTGGTTCCAAATTCACCCTCTTGTCATAAGCAACTGTAAAAGCGCACAAAGTGTGTGAGACAACTTTGTGCAGGCATGAAATGATAGACGATGCAAGACAATGATCTTTGGAAGATGATTGCTGCATGGGCCTTGACATGTGTCTCAGGGCGCTTTCTGGAATACTGTGTAGCTGACTAAATCCCAGAAGATCAAGTAGGTTTGCTACACTGAGGAGCTCTGTGCTGCTGAACCAGGTGGAATTTGGGAGGAAGGGAAGTTGAAGCTGTGGAGGGAAACAGAGTTCAGAAATCTGCATGGATTCTCTGAGGCTCACTGACTAAGTGCTGGGCTATAGTAGACATGGGACACAACTCCAAAAGGCCCAGAAGAAAGTGGCTGTTGTGGAGGTGTGGGGTGAACAGGGATTATCAGTATGTAGTGGGCCATTGGACTTGTACTTCAGGCTGAGTTGGGAGACCCTAGCCTTGCTAAGCACCTCAAACATTCGGTTCTGACTCGAGACAGGACTCACCTTATCAATAACAACCAGGCTGAGGCTGTTAAGTCCAAGAATAAAACCAAAATAAGCCATCCATGATAAAACATAAAGTCAGACATATCTGCCAGTAATTTTGTTCTGATAGAACAAAAGGCAACATCCTGTAAAGGAAAACAATATAATCTGGAGTCCCTATGATATTAAAGAGTGTTTTTCAGAAGTAAAGAAATAAGAAAGTTTAATTTGTCATAAAAAATATATTCAGTGTAAGTAGGCCCTGAAACAACCCAGGTATTTATCAGACATGAACTTCAGACAGATCTTAGAAATATATTCTTGGACTTGCAGAAAATGATGTACAAAATAAATGAATAAATAGCAAAGAAAGGGGAGCTGTAAAAAAAGAACTCGCTAGTATTAAATCAAAGATACATCAAAATTATCCAGTCTTTGGAACAAAGAGCAGAAATTTTGTGGTAGTATATGAGTGATAATATGTAGAATAATACTATGTTCTCAGCATACATGCAATTGGAATCTTGGATGAATTAGAGAAGGGGCAGAAAAAAAATAAAGAAATGTTGCCACAAATGTAACAAAGTTATTGAAAATAGCGAAACCTCAGTGCCAAAAGTGCTATAAAAATCCCAACCAGGAAAAATACAAAAAGTAAATCACACTTAAGTGACAGGTACAATAATGAAATGTGTTTTAAAATATTCAAGATATTTGAGTACTTTTTATTCCAATTTCAGTAGAAATGTGAATAAATCTTTGATTGTACTCATGTTGCAGCATACATGGCCTGGAGAGATGTCTCTATTGAAAGCAATTTGTTCTCTATGAGGACATAGTGTACTTTTGTAAAATGCACTTAAGTAGGTCCTACATGGAATCAGGAGGTCTGTGTAATTGCAAATCTATTAAGGAATGTTCTTTCCTGGGCAGTAAAAGACAAAATTCTGTGCTAGGAATATCTGGCGACCAATGGAAAGTCTTGCCTTGTGAACAAAAAAACACCATAGATGAAGAAATATCAATGAGTGCCAAAAAGAAATTATGCTTTGTTAAAAGAATTTAAAACAAATTTGATTTTTCAGATGACATTATTTTTGAGCCCTAAAAAGGAAAGGTAGACCAAACAATTTTGTGACTCTAGTGATTCAGTTCTGGAAAATTGTTCAGCAATTGGCACATTAAACAGTGTATATCCCCTGATTTATTTTTTCTCTCACTCACTCTTAAATTCCTAATACACATATTTTGGAAGTTTCCTAATACACGTATTTTGTTACTCCATGAAAAAACACATTTTCCTAGTGGCATTCATGTTTTATTTCTCTCTGTTCTATTTTGATGCTTTTGTTGACATCAAATTCTATTTAATAATTCTTTCGACTTTGTATAATCTTCTCTTTAACCTATACACTGAGTTTATTGCCAATTACTCCGTTTTATATTCATGGAAATTGTATTTGATTTCTCTGTAAAAATCACCTACTCTGGTAATACTATGTGGTTATTACATTTGTTTTCTACTCTTTATGTCTTTAATTATTTTAAACATATTTTTAAATAGATTTTTTCAAGGCAATTCATTAAGTTCTTTTCCTGAATGTATTATTTACTGCAATCATCAAAATCTATTCAGTCATGTGATTTATATGATTTTTGAACTCTTGAGAGTGTTACTCTTTGTAGGAGTCCAATGAGTCTTCGTTTATGAAAGTGTTTCTAGAAGAACAGCATCTTATTTCAATAAGATCAATAGAAATTTTGACAGTTTGACACCATATTTTGTCAATTTCTCAGCAGTGTGCTCTTTTACTTCATAGTGTGACTTCCTATCCCATAACATCACCCTGTGGCATTTGGTTTTATGCTTTCACTTGGCATCTAGAAAAAACAAAGCTTATGGAAGTGGCCTAATATGCTAATTTTTAGAGGGAATATAATGACAAGTAGTGGGAGTATGGGACAAGTGGAATAAAGCAGAAAATAACAGATGAGTTACCTGAGTAATCACTGAGAGCTCCATCCTTGGTATCTGGGCAGCTTTATAAATCACGTATCAGTAGCATCCTTGTGAATGTGTCTATGGCAGGGTGAAGAAGAAGAGAGTCAGAAAGGAGAGAGAACTTATCCACTGGAGCCAATGGGTTTTACCTCCCATGGGTTGAAAATTTCAGCCTATGCTTGTCCAGTTCCTTGCAGTACAAGGTGGCATATGCATGGATGCCCAGAAAGATTCTACAGTACCTTATCCCTCAAGTTTAAAAAGGAAGCCCCTGATAAGGGCAGAAAACATGCAGCATGCAGGCAGTTGAGAGGTAGCGTGTGGCTAGGAGAGATTTAGTTAGGTCCTGTCTGGGTGGCCAGGAGCACAAATATCTTAGTCCTCTTGACCTCAAAGACACTTTTGATAGTCTGGATTATTGATCTGGAAGATTGCAACTAATGATTGGAAATGGTTTGATTAAAAAGTAATTGTATGATTCTAGGGTTATTACATTATGCAGCCTAGTGTATTATCATTTCATTTTCCTTGTGGTGTACATTTTTTTCTTCCTTTTTTTCTTGAAAACTGATAATACAGCATACATGGGTGGGTGGACAAATGTCTGGTCTCTTTATTCTCAGGGAAGTGGTAGCTCTTTTATACTCCAGGTTTTATGATGATTGTCTAAATCCTACCTCTCTTGCCTCATCTCATGCACAGGAATATTTGGCTGGTGAGAGTTAGTTATGTGTGTGATTATATGTGTAGGAAGCTTTCTGACCAAACGGGAGTGAGCAAATAATATATATTAAATAAAAAGTGTATGATTTAAAAAAAAAAGTGTATGTAGATATTGTTACTATATTAGTGTATATTAACGTGTGATCTTTCAAAGGAGAATGAAATTCATATATATTAATACTCAATTGCAGTAGTAATGCCTTATTACATAAATTTAGACAATATCTCACCTAATTTCTAATGGAAAAACATCCTGCTGTAAGGGGAATATCACTTTTAAAGTCATCTGAAATAAAAGGCATATATAATCTAGACAATGTCATTTATTTAGGAAAGGTTTTGTCTTGCTTTCTATTTAAAGACTTTTTGCTATTTTCCTTCATGTGGCTCTCATTGCAGATACATCTGCTTCTGTTTTGTCAGAACTGGAATCCTTCCATAACTATATAAATCATACAGCTCCCAAGACTGTAGATTGAAAAAGTATGATTCTCTTATTAGCATATACAAATAATTTTGTAAGTCATTAAAATATGAATCAGCTAGGTTAATATTTAAATATTTAAAATAGTATACTTATATGGACATGTGACGAACATTTTAGTAGTTCTATCTACTACCCGTATTATGACAGAAAATATAATTAGGAGGTGAGCCGGAAGGACAAGGAGGTGATAATTTTCATAACACTAAAACTAAAACATGAAGTAGGAATAGATTGATTGACTTTCAGATAAGAATAATAAAAGGAATTTTCTATTTAATTGACCATTTCTGTCTCTCACGTTAGGATTGGGACTATAATAACTGCAGTTCATCAAAGTTCTTAGTATTTTTTTTCTCATATAACCAGATTGATGCTTTTGCAAAGTAACTTTAGGAAGAAGGTGTTCATTAGCAGTCTGGGATGAATAAGCATTTGAAGTTAATAAATGCTAGATTAGTGTGTACTACATAGACAGCTGTCTTTCTGAGAAGTTGGGGATAGATATCTTCAGGCATTAAATAATTAAGAATCTGTGGACAACAGTGAAAAATAAAAAAAAATGTTTCTTAACTAGATAATTGTAACAAGAAGACATTACAGAAGGAAAACCTAAATTAAAAAACTTGAAAACGTTATTGATGGTAATGATATATTGTTTGGCTTCTTCTGGTAACTCATGGTAAGTGTTTTTCCAATTTGTGAAGACATTTCAATTTTGCATTGAAGCTTTCCTGTTTCACCTCTTCTCACTCCTCTTGCCAGAGTGTCACTGACTTTCGGTATCAAATTATTTACATAGAAAGATACATGCCTTAAAATTCAGATTGTACCAAAGGGAAGAAAAAGGTACGAAGGAAAGGTACAAACTGCAAAAGGAAAGGTATAAACTACAAAAAGAACATAGAGAGAAAATATTCATAAACTTAAAAACCTAGACCTAGAAGTGGTGCACCTCACTTTTGCTTACCTCTTTGTAGGGAGAAAATAGTGAAATGGTAGTAAGTAAATGCACTGGGCCCTGAGATTGTAGTTCAGATATTTGTGGAAATCTAGCAGTCTTTCTTGTGGTAGGTGGGGTAGAGATGCTGTTTGTTTCCCACAATATTCTTCGTCTTTTATTATGGTGATAGAGTCCTTACTTCTTGACTATACATAGTACATCTAGAATGAATGGATACCTATTTTTCAGCCTCCCTTGCAGCTAGATATTGTACCATATTTAATTCTGGCCACATAATGTAAGTCTGCTTATAATTTATGTCTCCATCTTTACTGCTTCATTCCCTTACTCTTGTTTCTACAGCAAAATGCTGCTTCTCTGAGACAGTGAATAATAGAACAACATAAAATAATTCTGGCCCCTTGATACCATTAGCAACCATATCAATCCTGGTTCACCTGCTCAGTGTTTTATACGAAAGAACATAAACTTCAGTCTTGCTTAAACCTTTGTTACTCTTTGGATTTCTGTCACTAGCAGCTAAATATAATCCTAATTGCTGTAATTGCTGCTATTATCCTTATTCTAATGACAAATTTAAGCTTAGAGAGGTAAATGATTTCAATTTAGGATATAAACCTTAGGCAACCTTGCTTTTCCAATTCAGTGTTTACCCCCCTCCACCATTAAATCAAGAGACAAATGAAAACAAATCACCATCACTTTTAGTAACAATAGCAATATACATACATATCTCGAGGGAGGAATTTTAGCAAGTTCTTTAGTCAGATCACTGTGTGCTGAACCAATTTCTTATGTCATTGTGTTTAAACCATGCTACCATTACTATCCTTAGCAAGCCTCATCCATGTAGCTCTTTCTAAAAGTTCCAGAATTCTGAACTTCAAAGAAGAAACAAAGAAGGAGTTAGATTTTTGAGCTAAATGAAGCACTGCATAGAGGCAAACAGGGTAATGCCATCAGTTCAGAGAATAAACAGAATATTTATTCTAGCATGTGTCTCAAATGCCATAGAATGGATGGATACAAATTGAATCTCCTCTCCCTTATTTTCCCCTTTGTTTACAACAGATGTTGTAAACATTAAACCTGTCAGAGTGCTTGTGGGAAGATAGGTTAGCTGATCCTTCCCAAGGATTGACATTCTTGAGTTACAGAGAAATGAGTGGTGTAGAGAGCTAGTCTTTGACCTTGCGGCTGTCATATTGAGAGTGTCATGGAGTTTGCACTGGTTACAAGTTGCTGACTGAACCTGAAATTTTCCCCTTAAGAACTAAGATTATGCAACAAATAGGGAAACGGTGAAAGCTTAAACTGCAATAAAAACATTTCCTCCTAATAACAACAATATTTCTAATGTGTTCTAAAATGCACATTAGGCATGTAGTACTGATTAAGCTATTATGTTGTGTTATAAAATATTCTCTTTTATAAAATAAAAAGATAAAATGACAGGGATTCACTTTGGCAGTGTGGAAAGAATATATTAGGATAAAGGTAAGAGTTCTAGATTCAGCTATGCTATTAACTCACAGAATGACCTTGGGGAAGGAAATCATCTGAATTTTCTGAATCTCATTTTGCATATCCATAAAATAACAGCTAAACAACCTCTGAGGGGTCTTTCAACTGTAAAATTAAAAGTGGAAAAATCTGGGATTCTATTATCTCAGTTCTAATATAAACCCTTTATTGTGCTAATTTCTGGGGGCAGGAATAACTCCCAATAGAATTACTTTTATCAGTATTTTACCATATGGAGATATTTTTATTTGAGGGTACACAATTGGACACCTAATTTTTCCAGTTTTTCTAACACCAAAATATGTATCAATGACCAAATGGGTCATTACAATATTTGCTAAGAGTCTTCTGTACTTTTTGAGAAATTGAATATAATTATTTGCTTGAATCTTGACTATCATATAATTCTATCATGACAGTAAGAATAATTAGTTCCCAGTTTTTGAAACAGATTATGTTTTGTGCATGTGCTTGTAAACTTCCCCCTGTGGGAATTATGTTATGAATAATTATTATTATTTTTAGAAAATAAGCTATTTTGTTATAGGAGTGAAATAGCTACACTGACATGTATAGGACTCTCAGTTTCTAGAAATGCAGTTATATTTTATGACTGCTCCTCTTCCTAATTCTCTAAACAAAGATGGAAGGTAGAAATACCCTCAGAGTCTTTCAGGACCTTGAGACAGAAGCTAATATTATGAAGCTCAGTTTATCACCATTGTTAATCATTGTAGGTTAAGTGAAGGTGTGTGAAAAACTATTTGTATATAATTTAATTAAAACAAATTTCCTCACTATCCAGTTTACAAACATTCATGTTTACTTGTTTTAGGTCTCTCCCACCCTTTTCCCTCCTTATTATAACCTTACTAACCCAGTAGAAATCTCCCTTTATGGAAAGTTTTATGAATTGTTCACACCTACAAGTGATATGTATATATACGCATTGAATGTATGCAATTTTTTCACTAATATCATTTTCCTGGGTCTTTCCTTCTAATTATTATCTAGTGGGTATATACTAGGAAGACTCCTGAACATTCTACAGGACAATCCCCCCCACTACAAAAATAGTGGGGCCAAAATTTGCAGATGTTGAGAAACTCTTATTAACCAACCAAAATATTTTTATTGTATCGTATTGAGTTCAGTTGAACTGAAATCGTAAGTATATATGGTTAGGGACAAATTAGGCATTCCACACCACCTTGCTTTTCTTAAGTTGAGAACCATAGTGTTTCTAACTCACAAATAAATGAAAACATTGATGAGCACATCTTCACCACATATGTCTGGAGACATTCTGAACATTAAATTTGGAGTGCTTTTGCTTCTTTATTCTGTTGCTATTAGGAAAAACATTGAGGCTTCATACAGAACTTTCTTTATGTATCTATTTAAACTTAATTATCAAAATGTGCTAATTACTTAACAGCCAGAAATAAGATGTGTTCTTCTCTAGTAGTAACTGCAGTTCTTTTTTTCTCCTTGATGTCTACTGGGTTTGTGATGAACTATATTCCAAACAATTTCTGGTTAATTTTATTCCTCAAACATGATTTTTAAAAGCTCTATTGAGGTATGATTTATATATCATAGATTCACCCATTCTAAGCTCACTTCTTAGTTCTTCTTAGTGAATTTACCATATTGTGCAATCAAGTATATTCCAGTTTTAGAATATTTTCATCATCCTAATAAAATAGCTCAACCAATGTTTTGTTCAACTTTTTCTATCCTGCCAGCCCCAGGTTCCAGAACTACTAATCTGTTTTTTGTCTCCATAGACTTAACTTTTTCAGACATTTCCCATCAGTGAAATCATGTAACCTGTGGTCCTTTGAGGTTTTTTTTTTTTTTTTTCCCTTGAGCACATTTTACTTCTCTTTCACAGAGAACTACCAAAACCTGCTGTTGTGGTTTTAGTATGAGGACTTGGTGAAAGGGACTGTTTAGGGCGAGGCTTTTAATTGTAGTGGTTAAATGAGCCAAACATGGATGGAAATTATTGCATAATAATTGTTAGCAAGATATTGCAGACAGTTGATAGTACAGCTGTGCTCTCATTTAGGTAGATTAGTTTCCTGGGGGGAAAAAGCAATGTTTTTAAAGCTTTTTCCAGTTATTCATTTACTCCTTCATTCAGTTACAGTTTTTAATTCAACAGGTAGTTATTTTGAGCATTCTAGGTACATGGTATAATACTTGAGGATGCAGATGATACAAAATGAAATGATGCCTGTTCTTAGAGAGTTTGAAATTTATAATAGTTGAAGACATAAAACATGTGCCAAATTACTAGAGTATAAGGCAGTACATGACCTAATCAAATTCACTTCGATTCAAGCAACTTCACCAAACACTTGTGTGACTATGTGTTAATGGGCGCTAAAGAAGGATGCAGATCTGAATAAAGCACTTGGAATCTTGAGACAGTCTTAGAATGAAGTTGATTTTCATGAGAAATACCATGACTGGATAGATTTAAGAGCTTGAGGAAGATGTTCCCATCATCAGAGGTATGGTTTATAGGGTGGTGGTGACACTGGGGTTATAGAGAAAACAAGTGAAAACTTAGATTGGTCGCAATATTTAATATTACATTCCTTCATTCTTGAGACTTTGACCTGAAACTTATGTATGCGTCTTTCAGATGTAAATAGGTGTTTCAGAAACTCTCAGAGTGTTCCCTGTCTGTAGTTTCCTACTCCAGGTACTGATGGAATCTTCCTGGTACAGTGGAGTTGAAATATCCCTCTAGAAGAATTAATCAGTATTTTCATTGTTGTCTTAGTAAATCTGTCATAGAACCTAAACTCATCCAGTACCCATGTTGAATGCTTATAATACAACATCATTATATTTCATGTCTCCACCTTCATCTTTTAAGCTCTGCAACTTCCGACAGATTTTTTTTCCCATCGTGCATGAGAATAATACCTTACTCCTAAAGTTGTAAGGCAATAATGAGATTATGTGCTTGCTAGTCAGTAAAGACACTGTACATGGCACCTTTCTGTCTACATTTGGCTGGTTATTCTCAACTTGGAGTCAGATTAGGATCCTCGAGGAGCTTGTACAATATGAATTCTGGGGTCCACTCTTTCAGAGATTCTTTGTATTTGGTTTGGGGTACAACATGGAGAAGGGGAGTTTTAAAACTCCCAGGTGAGGGCCTCCCTGGTGGCACAACAGGTTAAGTTGCAGTACTATGAAGCTATCCACAGCCACTGCAGCATGGGTTCTATCCCCAGCCAGGGAGCTTCCCACATGATGCAGCCGACCTCTCCTGCCTCACTCACTGCTCCCCTCAGCAGTGTACTTCAGTTGATCCACCTGTTCTTCTCCCCACTCTGTCTCAGGTGAATCCCCTCACCCACCACACCTCTGGCCTATATCCCAGTTCTTATATGCATAAATAAATGTCTTTAAAAAATAAAAAATAAAATAAAACTCACAATATCTGTATCCAAGTCTAAGAACAACTGTATCCAAGTCTGTATCCAAGTCTAAGAACAACTAGATATGTATACTATTTTTAAGAGAAAGAAACTTTTGCTAGATCTGTAGGTGAAAAAGGAAATTCATTAGAAGTGTGGGATGAAATAAAATAACAGTAATACCTTCAGGTAGACCACTCTGGTGTGTTTTTTTTAAACATATGTCTCAAAACTTTGCTGTTCAAATTTCAAAACTTGAGAGAAAGAGTGTAATTGAACTTGGTTGGCCCATATGGTCTCTCCTTGGCTATGAAAAAGATAATTGGTTTGATAGATTAAAAAAATCACAAAGCACAAAACACAAAAGTCATTCCTCAAATGAGACTAGGAAGTGTTTTACAAGAGGAAAATGAGAAGGGATGTTCAGCAGATAAAATAAGCAAATAAATAACCTACACTCATCCAGAATACTATTATCACTGTCACAACAACCTTCTCTCTTAAGTTTAAATTATAAAACTATATAACTGTATTTTATTGGTTTAGAGCTCTTGGGAAATACTCCAGGCGGCACCTTAGACATGGTATTCTATTAGAAATTAGTGCTAATGAATAAAGCTCTGAACATCAGGTGAGTCCTTGTCTAGGACCTCAGTAACAGCACAAATTCTGTATTCTGATCATTTTGTCCTCGGTGTATTAATGAAAGGTGATTGGGTTATAGTCCCCACTTCAATAACAATTGAGTTTACACATCCATGATTCACTTTTGATGGCATCAATGTCTTGAGGCTTTAATATACTCATTTGATGCTCCAAGAAATTTAAAAGAGGCTCTTTGTAAGGGGAAGGCACACAAGCCATATAGCCAGCAAACCTAGGGAATCATGTCATATATTTCTCAGAGCAGATACTCAGGGGCAAAACAACAACAACAACAGCAGTAAAAAAAACCAGGCAATTGCAGTGATTGATTTATCCACATACATAAAAGAGGTCAAACTTCAAGTAAGTTTTTAAGTCTTTAAAAGATAGAAATACAATGGTGGCCACTATTTTCAAGACCTAGATAAAGAGTAAATGTCACAATACCTTTAGTGATAACAGAAAATTAAAGCTAAGAGAGACTCTAAATGTCGACAGAAAGTTTCCTGATCTTTACATTATTCAGTCAAAAGCAGCAAAGTTGACAAAATCAGAATTTGACTCTGACATCAGTGAGGGAAGGTTTCTTACACATATCCTTTCTGCTGTGGTTACCTAACAGAAACATACCAATAATAATACAACTTATAATTAAGCCAGGTAGTATTTTCATTTTTTACACAACATGATAATTTGGCATTTGTAATTATCAAGATGCAGTATACTCTCCTATGTATTAGGGAGAATAGATATTGTTTTGCAAGACAAAAATAAAAAAAACCTGCTGTGTAACCCTAGATTTTATTTCACATGTACTTTCAAAGATAAGTCCTATGAATGAGAGATTGTTTAAATAGTTATTGTATGTCTTCAGAATGATAATAGGTATTTAATAATCAGGCGTATTTGGAACAGTGGTAGGGAAAATTAAAGTTAGGAGATTACAAAACATGGGGCAAGAAAAATTCTTTCTGGAACAAATGGCTCTGAATCAAACGAGATCCACTGAATCAATAACTCTTGTATTATTCTTTAACTTTATCACAAACATTTGCACACGCAACTGTATAATAGTCCTGGAGTAAGACTCCTACGATTGGACACCAGTAGGAGTTTTCAATAAAGAAAATGCTTGTTTCTCTTCTTTCATAGGAACATTTCAACCTCTTATTCTGAGAAAATAGCAGATACATAAACTTTCTCAATTTCTCTTTCCAATTGGATTGTGTGTACATTATTTTCCATTAAATTAAAAAAATACCAAACTGTAATGACATCCAATATTTACATTTAATAATTCATTTTAAAAATAAATTTAAATAATCGAGTGTCTGCTTTATATTCAGCAACAGAAAAAAAAAAACACCTACAAAGAAAACTAAAATACAGTTTTCTTGTTACCGTATTAAAATACAGTTAAACTCCATTGCCAGGAATATGGAAACAGCCTTTGTTGGTTGGCTGGGAAGGAAAGGTAGCTTAGTGAAGATTGGGTGGCAAACCTTTTTAGTGAAGGGTTCAGATAGTAAAAATCTTGATCTTTGTGGGTTATGAGGTTTTGGCTATAATGACTCAACTCTGTTGTTGTAATGCAGAAAAGGCCATGGACAATACATATGAGTGGATATAGCTATACTCCAATAGAACTTTGTTCCTAAAACATGGTTGGGGCAAATGGAGGGGTGAGTTTGGCGCACTAGCTCAACTTTGCTGACTCCTGATCTACATCTTGGAAATCTAGATGGAATTTAACCGTTGGAGAAAAGTATAATTATCATGTCAAGTGAAAAATCAGCCTAAACGCAAAGCTGTGTAATGTGTTCTGGGAATGGTGAAAAATCATTGAGTGTCTCTTTCTTTGTTACATAGCTGGAGGATAAATTAGTAGATTGCCCTATTCAGTTAATCCAACAACTATTTTTACCAATGAGACAGAAGTCCTTATTAAGTGGAGAAACCAGGATTCAAAGATTTAAACAGCATTGACTTCAAAATTCTGCTATTTGTACTGTATCTTGCTTCTTTAGTCTGAGGAATATATACTTGTTAAATACTAAGTACTTAGTAATTACAGGTTCTGCCTTTTATATGGGAATTGCATTTAGTGGAACCAAAAGTAATTAGCATGTATGGTGAGCTTCCCTTGCTTAGAATACTGAGGAATAAAAAATTTACCTGTAATTGCATAGTTAGTACCATGTAATTAATCTGCCCTGAAATACCAGTTAATTATGAATTAAAGGTTGTCAAACAGACTGAATTTAAAGTAGATTCACTTTTTAATTTTCTTTCACTCAACTCTGATGGGGAGATTCTTCTTTTCTTCACTCACCATTGGCTACACGTGGGAATGAGTCTATTTCTTATAGTTTTTTCCCATTGTAAAAGCCACACAAACATATGTGATTGTTGGAGTCTCAATTAATTTTAAGAGAAACTGTGAAGTACCCTCTATGCTTCTTCTGGAAATGTAAAATGCTGTCAATCATGTTTGTCTGTTGCTTTGGGACAATCAGTGATGTGGTATTAAGGCTGAAAGATGGAAAGCTATTAGGTCTCTATTAAAAATAATAAGTAAAATCACCATCAAGGGCTTTCAAATTGCAGGTGCTGAAAATATACAAAATAGGATCAAGGAGTAACTTCTAAACATTAGTTATTCATATGTCTAAACATTTTATAAGATCAGTTATCCATATTGAATGTGAAATCTGAGCCTAGTTATACTTCATTAAGCCTATTAACTGTGACGACAACATCTCTATATAAATTATTCTCATATGAGTTCTCAAGAAGTGAATTATACACTTCAGAAAAAGATGAAAAAGAAAAGATAATCAACTGTATGGTTTCTAGTCTTGTGATCATTTATGAACCACACATATCTTTTGTGTTGTTAAATCACCTCTAACTAGTCTGGATGTTACAAGAAGCACACTCCTTACCATTGATCTTTCCATCATGGAAAAGCCTCCCTCCACAGAGGATAATAGAACTGAAAAGGATTTAGAAGATTAGTTCATTCGTTACCTTCTTTTTTTGCAGAGGGAAATTGAAGGATTGAAATGTAATCACATAGCAAGTAAATAGCAAAACCTAAATATTGGCATCTGAACTTAGTACCCTTTCCCCTTTATCATATTCCTTTGCTCTTATTTTTTGAAGGGTATTCTGAAATTGGATATCCACTGCCCCAAGCATACATGTTTGGTTTTATAGCAGTGTTGATGTTTTTCTAAATTTCATATTTGTTTTTTACCAATTACTCAATTTAGTCTTAATATGTTTTTTCTTCCTCACAAAGACATTACCATCCCAACTTCAGAATTTAGAAGTTGCTATACTCTAGATTTCTAAGTCATTATTTATTATCATCAAATTAGTTATTATGACACATTCAGTATCTATATTTTAATTTTGATAAATTTTAACTTTGATACTTGTCATATCTACGTGTTTCATATTTCATTGACAGTTGTGTCTACTCCCTAAATCAAATACAAAGCTATATTTTTCCTTGTGTGGTAGGCAAACTTCAGTTGACTGCAGAAATGAAAATTCACTTCTAAAATTCATAACAACTGGGAAAATATTTTTGCACACAATACATCTGATAAATGACTGATAACAAAAATTTACAAGGAACTCACACAACTCAACAAAAACAAAGCCAATAACCAAGTCAAAAAATGGACAGAAGAGCTCAAAAGGCACTTCTCCAAAGAAGAAAAGCAAATGGCCAACAGATACATGAAAAAATGCTCAACATCACTTATAATCAATGAAATGTAAATCAAAACCACTATGAGATACTCACCTCACACCTGAGAGGATGGCACACATTAAAAATACAGGCAACAACAAATGCTGGAAAGGATGTGGAGAAAAAGGAACTCTTCTACACTGCTGGTGGGAATGTGAACTGGTCCAACCACTATGGAAAGCTGTATGGCGATTCCTCCAACTGCTAAACATGGAGCTCCCATACGACCCAGCAATCCCACTTTTGGGAATTTACCCAAAGGACACAAAAACACTAATTCAAAAGGATACATGCACCCGTATGTTCATTGTGGCACTGTTCACAATAGCAAAGGTATGGAAGCAACCCAGATGTCCAAAAATAGATGATTGGATCAAGAAGATGTGGTACATGTACACAATGGAATACTTTTCATCATGGAAAGAAGATAAACACATACAATTTGCAGCGACATGGATGGAATTAGAGGGAATCTTACTCAGTGAAATAAGCCAGAAAGAAAAAGAAAAATATCGAATGGTTTCACTTATAACAGGACTCTAGGGAGGCCAGGTGGGAGAGAGACACTCAGTGGTGGTGGGGGGGGAGGGCGGGGAGAGGAGGGGAGGATAAGGGACCAAAATGGAAGAGAGGAGAATACAGGGGACCATGGAGATGGATCACAGGTGAATTGGTGGTGGGTTGCCCAAGGGGATTACAAAATGTAAAAGACATAAATAACAATTAAAAAAAATAAAATTCATAACATACTCTTATCTAGTTCTAGTTTTTTTTCCTTTTCCCTAACAAACTACTCACTTTTTCCTAGGTTTATTCTGACTGATTTCTCCATTTATGTTATTTTCTTAAACCTCTTCTCTCTATATTTTGCATGGCTCAACATGCAACAAAATTTTTTTTTTTTTTTGTATATGTTACTTTTTTTTTTTTTATTTATACATACAAGCTGGGGTATAGGCCAGAGGCGTGGGGCGGCGAGAGGGTTCACCAGAGACAGAGCGGGTAGCAGAACAGGCA
>PVIJ01012044.1:18938-51731 GCA_004024925.1 Scalopus aquaticus
TGGCGCAGCGGTTAAGTGCTGCGCTGTGGAGCTGTCGGCAGCGGCGACGCGAGTTCGACGCCCGGCCGGGGAGAAGCCCACATGGTGCGGCAGACCTCTCCTGCCTCGCCCGCTGCTCCCCTCAACAGTGTATTTCTGATCTGCCTGTTCTGCTACCCGCTCTGTCTCTGGTGAACCCTCTCGCCGCCCCACGCCTCTGGCCTATACCCCAGCTTGTATGTATAAATAAAAAATAAATCTTTAAAAAAAAAAAATAAAGTAAAAATTTTACAAAAATTTTTTTACAAAAAAATTACAAAACAAACCCCCAAATTTACAATTTCCTTGTCTGATCAACCACCTGTAAGATTTCTCCTCATTTTTTACCCCCAAAACCTAGATCATAATTTATCCAGAATTTGTTCATTGTGTTATTAGTACTGAGATTGTTTCTAGTGATGTAACTGATTAGGTTTTTGAGTAATACGGATTTGGGGTGTCAGAATCACAGAAGACTTTATGAAAATGTTCCTACATCTTGGTTATTCCTGTTCGACCCTAACTCCCAGAGGAAAACTTCCATGAGAATTGTTTAGAATTGCCAATATTATAGTATCTGTATTATACTTACAGTTTTGTAATATATATCATATAGTTTCTTTTCAATTTTGTCCCATCCATAACCATATCAAATACAAATCAAATTACCAGTAAGACAAAAGAAATAGGATTTTTTATTTTACCTTTTAGGATCACATTTGCACAGTCAGTGCTCTGACTAGACCCCTTACAAGAGAGCAAGGCATGCTTAGAAATTTTGTCTATTTCTCTGTAGATTTAGTCAGTGATTGGTAATGTAGATAACCAGAGAACTGGGTAACTCTGAGAGAAGTGGTTCCCCATTGGTCTGTTATAGAGTCAGCAGTCTAATATGATGCAATATAATGTTGGATGGGATAACTAACAACTTGCACTTCAGTACCCTTTTGGTTAATTATTATAGGATCACACTGAATTTGCATTTCCAGGGACATAGCTTGAAATGGTTACTACCCTTGGCATCTATTTCACTGCTGTGGCACTTTCTACTTTCCCTCTGATGCATCGCTACCTCACTGTGTGTGTTTGGGAAACTAGCCTGAGGTCTCCCCTCCCTGTATCAAACAGAATCAGTTTAGTTCCTGGGCATCTGCAGATACACAGATTTCTCAGTAAAACTAATTCAGTAATATTTAAGCTTGTCTCTAGTTTCATGATGCCCAAAGTAGCAAGTTATGCTAACTTTATGAAGAAAGAATTAAACTTTACAAGACTTAGAAATTTGGGGAAATACTAAGCAACTATAATAGGATAACAAATAGAATGATTTCTGCTTGCTAGGGGTTTGAGCTGAGACCTGAATCCTGAAAAAAAAAAAAAAAAAGGTGAGAAACCAAAATAAAGGAGAAAAGAGCAGAAGGTACTATGGTGATGGTTCATGGGTGAATTGGTAGTGGGAAACCTACAGGAATACACACTAATATAAAGGATATAAATTAAATTATATATATATATATATATATATATATAATAAAAATAAGTAAAAATTTAGCATTTCCAAAAGAAAAAAAAGGTAAAAAGTGCCTATTCTATATTTTTTAAAAAATTATTTATGCATACAAGAGCATGCTAGTGGTAGGGGGTGGGGTTCAGGATTCACCAGAGACAGAGTGGGGAGCAGAACAGGCAGATTGACTGAAATACACTACTGAGGGGAGCAGTGGGTGAGACTGGAGAGGTCTGCTGCACTATGTGGGAAGCTCCCTGGCTGGGGATTGAACTCATGGTGCAGTAGCTGCCTATAACTTCATAGGCTGAGACTTAACCCGTTGCGCCACCAGGGTGGCCCTACCTATATTGTAAAGAAAAATAAAGCATGCACTTTTTCATGATTTGTTAAGACATTTTTGGATAACAATTACTTCAAAAGCCATGCTATAGATGTAAGTTCAATAAATATCAAATCTCTTTGAAGTGAATTCCTAGGAATAAAAAGAAATATGGAATTTCCCGCCTTTACATCAGCACACTTAATGTACTTGTATCTAAATTGTGATGATGAAAACAGACCAGAAATACACATCTGTTTAATAGCACAATTCTGAGTTGAGAGAGATTTGGTTACTGTCATTACACATGTCAGAAATACTGATCTATTATGAAGAAAGATTGATTTTTTTTTACAAGGTCTGGAAGATTTCCCAAACACGGGCTTTTGAACAACTCTCAAAAACTTGCAAACACTTGCCAATTCCTTACAACATTGATTATATTTTCCTTTTGGAGTAGAAAGAGAGAATTAAATTGTTTATTTTGAGAAAGGTTAGACAAATGGGTTTTCAATATTACCAATTCTTTTGCATTTTGCAAACATCTACTGAGTACATACAAACAGACTTCGGCACGCACCGTTGAACAGAAAAACTAAAGTCCTTGCTAGTAAAGAGTTTATTTTTTGGTGGATAAGAAAGGTATTAAGTAAATAATTTTATCAATATTTAGCTAGTTTATGATATATAGAGGCTATCTAGAAGCACCATTAGCTCCATTTAATTTAAGGTGTCTAATCATTAAATGCTATGATAGCTAAATAAAATGTATGGTCATATGCTACTTTTTGAATTTGCTTAAAAAACGGGATGGGGACCTCCCTTTGTTGAAATGGGTTAAGCGCAGGGCTGTGTTGCTGTCTGTAGCTGCAGCACGAGTTCAATGCCTGGCCAGGGAGATTCCCACATGGCACAGCAAACCTCTCCTGCCTCGCCTGCTGGTCCCCTCAGCAGTGTATTCCAGTCGCTCTGCCTGTTCTGCTTCCCTCTCTATCTCTGGTGAACCCTCTCATTGCCCCACACCTCTGGCCTGGACCCCAGCTTGTATGCAAAAATAAATCTTTAAAAAAAAACAAAAACGGGATGGTTCTTTTTTCGTTCAGTATCCAATTTTCAGAAGAGATCTTCCCTGTATAAATGTTGTCACCTAGGGCCTCCCTGATGGCATAGCAGTTAAACGCTGCATTGTGGAGCTGTCGGCAACGGCAGTGGCAGCGGCAGCGCAGCGGCAGCATGAGTTCGATGCCCTGCAGGGGAGGTTCCCACATGGCACAGCAGACCTCTCCTGCTTCGCCTGCTGCTCCCCTTGGCAGTGTATTTTGGTCGATCTGCCTGTTCTGCTCCCCACTCTATCTCTGGTGAACCCTCTTGCCGCCCCACGCCTCTGGCCTGTACCCAGCCTGTATGCAAAAATAAATAAATTAAAAAAATAAATAAATAAATGTTGTCACCTAGGTATTTTATTTCTCCTCCATAATTTGCTTCTCCACATAGTTTTCTTGATTTTAATTCACTCATCTTTTATCTATATATCTCTTAGCTTTTGCCACTGTATTCCCAGAACTTGGATCAGTAGTACGCAAATGATAATTGTTCATCTAATATATATATATATTAATTGAATTATAGTGATATGAAGAATATTTGCTTGAAGAATATTTGCTTTGTAATTAAAAAATAAAATACTGGTTTAGTAATATGTTTTCTTTAACCTTTAAAAACAAATCTATGTTTTCCAGGGTAATAGACCACCTTTTATTTTTTTTTTTGACCTGCCCAACACCCATTCAACCTTCCTTTGCTAACATCACCGTGTTTTTCCTTGGGCAATAATATCATACCCAATTTCAGTTTAGTTATTTACATTGGGTCTGGCTTGGAGGATAGAAGCAGTTGATCTAGATGGTACTCATCAGAGCATCTCACAGTTTGGGACTTTTATTAGAACTCTCAAAAAGTGAAATCTCACTTTCTGCTTAAATTACACTGCTCAACAATGAGATCATTACTGACTTAAAAAGGACCTAATCTGTAGTATCTTGATATGCTGAACATGAATATAACCCTGAAGATTTTTTATTAGCTCTCGTTTTGAAGATATTTCATATCATTCATTTTATATGTTTCACCGTGTAAATGTATCCAGTAGGATTGCAACAACATCCTAAATCAGCCTAGAATGGTGTAATATTGCATTGCAAGGCACAATACCATCATGTACACATCATCTAGAGTTGATTGCATCATTTACTGATGCAATGCAATACTACTGCCAGGCAGCTGCTGAAGTAAGCTGACGTCAGCAGCACACTATATAAAGCCCTGTCAGAAAGGTTGAGCATTGAAAATATTTAAGACTTTGTGCAAGACAGTTTAAGCTACTGTTCCATGAACTGTTATGATTTTATCCTTTTAGGCACAATGCAGAACAGTAATGCTTTGAAAGTGCGTTAATTTGTAGACAATTTCTGCTCTATTTCTGGGAAAGTGACATTTGCCAACCAGAAGAAAAGTATCACTTCTCAAGTGAAGAAGGCTTATCATCTTCACTTCAGATGCAAGGTTGGCGACAAGACAAGCCTTGGGCCCCACATCTATGCTGTGCTACATGTACAACACAGCTTTCCAGTGGTTAAATGACGAAAGACCATCAATGTTGTTTGCAGTCCCGATGGTGTGGAGAGAGCCAAGCAACCACATAAAAGATGTGACTTCTGCTTGGTTCCTCCTCTTTCCGGTAGTATAACGAAGCAAAAGAAGTTGAGACTAGTCTACCCAAACATTCTGTCTGCATTGAGATGACTGGTTCAACAGCTTGCTACAAGATGATGCGAAACTAGCCCGGATGCTTTTCGTTCAGTGTCTACAAACTTTCTTAGGAATGTTAGGGCAGAAAACTATAAGGAACTGCTGATGCAATATCAGAAACTTGGCTGAAATATGTCTCTAAAGATCCACTTCCCTCATTCCCATCTGGATTTCTTCCCTGAAAACTGTGGTATGGTTAGTGATGAACATGGTGAATGTTTTCATCAAGATATCGCATCAATGGAGCAAAGATACCAGGGAAAATTGTCCACTGCAATGCTGGCTGACCACTGCTCGACACTCCCCAGAGATGCTCCTGAACAGCTGTACAAGAGACAAGTGAAGAAATCTAAGAAGTAGTATATGACTTGATTTTTTACAGGTATTAACCGTAGGCCTATTACTATTGGCATGCATTTTATGATGTAAACATCCATTTATTTATTTATTTATATTTTTAAAGATTTATTTATTTATACATATAAGCTGGGGTACAGGGCAGAGGCGTGGGGCGGCGAGAGGGTTCACCAGAGAAAGAGTGGGGAGCAGAACAGGCAGATCAGAAATACACTGCTGAGGGGAGCAGCGGGCGAGGCAGGAGAGGTCTGCCGCACCATGTGGGACTCTCCTCGGCTGGGCGTCGAACTCGCATCGCGTGCTGCCTACAGCTCCACAGCGCAGTGCTCAACTGCTGCGCCACCAGGGAGGCCCTAAACATTCATTTATTGCAGATTACAAAAAACTAGAGCCAAAATTAGAATTTGACTGTCATATTCGTGTTGAGCACATACAAATTGATAGGAAATGACTAATTTTATTTCAGTAATATGACTTTTGTAAAAATTTGTTGACCAGGGTTATGGCCATGAGGCCATTAAGCTATAGTCAGTGTAGGATGCCATGAGAGGAGAACCGGCCCAAGAAGGAGCTAATGTGAAGGAAAGTTCCAGTACTGTCAAACTTCCCAGGACAAGCCTTTCAGTACCTAAGTTCAGCTCTAGCTTAGAATTCCTCTGAGGACTTATGCATTGTGTTCACTGACTTAATTAGGATTTGTTCCACCTTGTCAGTGAAGGGATTCCTACTGATAATTTATCTTTTTATTGACTGATATGTCTTAATAAATGTGAACTTCAACTTCCATCTATTTGCCTATTAAGACCCTCCCCATATATTCTAATTCTCCTCCTCACAGCTTTACTTGTACTTATGCTCACTCAAACTTTACACTGAACACAATCTGCCTTATCCTCTCTAGCGTCCTTCCTCATCATGACTTTCAGCTTCAACTCTCCTGCTGATTATCTCTTCATATGCCATTTCTAAGCTCAGTTTCACAAAAGGGAAAAATTGACTGGTATATAGATATTTTGTTCCCTAGAAGCATTATAGATTAGGTGGATAGCTCGTGAGTTCACTGTATTTGGGTGAACTGACCATATTTTGCCTGTCTGCTAAAGCATTGGATAAAATAGATTTGCACATGACATGGTATGAATTTCTAACATCTACTTAAAGGGATGTTAGAAATAGCAAGTCCCTTTTAAGAATAATAGTTATGATTAGCAATGCTATATGTTGAGAGACAATAATGGCGTGTGGATGCAACACAGTAGGTGCTTAGTGAATTATTATTACTTGTACTTGTTTCCAGAAAGGCATCTCAAACTCTTAAGGTATATACAACTATAATCAACGTGTTAGTTACAAAGATTTCTTTGCTGCTTCTCACTTGAGCTGATGTGTCACTCCAGGTGAATAACCAGTAGGTAATCGCTGCTTTTCAGCCCAGATTTTTCTTATTATCAGCCCCAGGTTTCTTTGTCTATCTTGTACTAGTCATCATACAACCAAGACTGTGGAGGGGTTAGAAAAATTCATTTCACTACTTGGCAGCTTTCCTTCTGTGTTAATAGTGGTTAAAAGAACTTCCACTTGTATTAGTTCATGTGATTGAATTTTTCAAACATGAATAGATGTTATCTCCCAAATTTAATAGATAAAATAACTGGGCGTTATAGAGTTTCTTTGATTTTTAAATTTGTATCTTACAGTATGGCTAATGCTACTCTGTTTGCCAATATCCTCAATTTTGAAGTGTAAACTAAACAAAATCTCAAGTCAGTGCTCCCAGGAATGTTCCTTCTTTCAGTTTGTTACCTGATGACTGATGTTGTTATGGTTTTTCCAGGATGCCATTATCAAAGATATCACATTTTAAAAATATACAGACTTTTCAATGCAATAGAAATTATAGAGTCACAAGTTTTCACAGCCCTGAAAATGTATTTTGTTAGTTATCAATCATTATGAAATATGATTTGACCTTCCGGGCTATATTTTGTTCTAAATTATAAAATTTTAAGAATATGTTATACAGCTGGAGGTAAAGGGGGCTAATTTATAACTCAAATACCGAGTAGACACTTCAGCCTTCTCCTTCAAAATGAATCCATGTCTCCTTATATTTATTAGTAACAACCATACTTTGCTGGGGAATTTAATCACATAACAGAAATCAATCACACGTTCCCTAGTGACTGGAAGAGAGACTTTCCTGTTCTATAGCCAAATTCTTTGCATGGTATATTACCAAAGACAATAAAAGCAATATTAGTGCTAATCAAATAGTTAAATGTCAAATTCCCCTGTGATCTCTGATCTTATTGCAAATATTTCTACTTGTCATACTGAAGCATGAAAAATAAACTTATTTAGATTTGTGGGACAGATACATGAAGAACAGTGGCTTAAAACTGTAAAGTAGTAATATGTTAATAAAAAAGACTTGCATCCCTAACTATACATTAAAGACAAATCCAGTAAGTTTTCTAAGACCATTTAGAGCAACCATTTTTCCTAAGCTATTTAGTTTAAAGGGCTTCAGATAAAAGAGCAATTCATGACATCTGCTATCACAAAAGGGTATGCAATCAGAGTAGAGTCTAAAGCAGGTCACATTTGTCCCCATGGCTACATACTGAATGGCGAGTGGCAGAATAGAGAGGCTTTCTTCCCTTTGGAAATGAACTTGGCCTTTCAATATAGAGAGGGGATCAGCACTAGATAGTTGGTGTAGAGAGACAGATAAATATATTAAGATAAAGAGGGAAACAGTGGGTGCAGTGTGCTTCCTTTCCTAGCACGAGTGAGTAGAGAAGAGTTCACTAGAGAAAGATGCAGACAACCTCCTTTCTGTGTGGACCTTTTAAATTACAGTGACCCTATCCCAGAGGAAACATGGCCCAATCAGTATCTGGAACCGAACAACACAGGCAGACATGCTCTCTTTTTGGTGGTGATTTAGAGGGAAGTACAGGCAATGATACAGACTGGTTCCTTATCTCTGCCTTACCAGCACATGAGAGTAATTAACACAGTATCAGAACTTTTCAAGCAAAAACATATTGCCTGTCTTTCAGTATGAATTTCTAGCTTTGCAAAGAATTTGAAATGTTAAAAGTCATTTGCATAAGTCACCTGCTGCCTTAATATTTTTATGTGTAAGTATGTGTACTGTGTGTGAATCTTAATGTAATGAGTGATTATATTCCCACATATTGCCTAAAATTAGACTCTCTCATCATCACCTTCTTAAGGAAAGATCATTTTCAAGGAATGAGGCATTAGACTTCTTCCATTTGTTCCCATACTTTTAGATAAGAAAGACAATTTCAACTGGCAAAAATACTAAAAAAAAATGTGAAATTGTTAATTACAGAACTATTTGTACTAGTAAAAGTCTAAAGAGAACCCAAATATCTATCCAGAAGGACTTGGTTTGATAAAGAAAACCTCATTCATACCATGGAATTCTGTGCAGCTGTAGTCAAAAGTAATGAGGGTTATCTCTAAAGGCACACCAGAAAGGTATTGCCATTTTTTTTCTAGGCCTCTGCAATAAAGTGGATATTGTAAAAGAAATATTTCATGAAAGAAAGAGTCAATCAGCAAACCTCATTGCTATCTTACTTCAAGAAATTACCATAGATGTCTCCAACCTTCAACAACCAGCACTCTGTCAATCAGCAGCCATCAGCAATGAGGCAAGACGCTCCACAAATGGTAAAAGATTATGACTTACTGAAGGCTTGTATGATAGTTAACATTTTTAGCGGTGAAGTGTTTTATTTTATTTTATTTTTTTTTAAAGATTTATTTATTTATGCATACAAGCTGGGGTACAGGCCAGAAGCGTGGGGCGGTGAGAGGGTTCACCAGAGACAGGTGAGGAGCAGAACAGGCAGATGGACGGAAATACACTGCTGAGGGGAGCAGCGGGCGAGGCAGGAGAGGTCTGCCGCACCATGTGGGAATCTCCCCAGCCGGGCGTCGAACTCGCATCACCCGCTGCCGACAGCTCCACAGCGCAGCGCTTAACCACTGCGCCACCAGGGAGGCCCAACGGTGAAGTATTTTAAATTAAGGTATGCGTATTGTTATTTTAGACATAATGATATTGTGTAGTTATTATACAATATAAACAACTTTTATATACATTGGAAAACCAAAGAGAAAAAGAACATGTGACTCATTTTTTGCAATATTCACTTTATTGCAGAGGCCTGGAACAAAACTTACAATATCTCTCAGGAGTACCATTATCTTTTACAAAGATCCAATGACATTTTGGTATGCCTCCAAAATTGTTTTATGTAAGTCTAAAAAATAAAATTTGACTGGCTTCACCTTTACAAAGAGGTTTTTCTTTTTTAACCTTTGTAAAAAAGTTACTAATATTGAATCTGCCTATTATAGTAGGTGTAAGATAATCTAGGCATTTTTCTTTGGATAAAACAGAATCCTTACTACAACTATTGATATATATGAAGTGAACACAGTTGGCCACAAGCTATAAATTAATGATCAGCTCAGAGATTTTTTTCATTTGTTATTTCACTATGTAATCATAATAATGCACAATAGTCTTAGAAAATACCCATGCCTTTTGCAAATAAAACAGAAACACACAAACAAACAAAAAACAAAATAGAAGAATCAACAATTACCTGAGATAGATATTAAAGACACACAACTATTATATAAAGGGGGTAGGAGTGTGGGTAGAATAATGGAATTAAGTTCTCTTCCATACTATGTCACCAGAGAAACAAAATTTACTACCACCATGTAATAGGTTATGTGGTCCTATATTAACTCTCCCAAACAGGAGGAACCCTGTAATATAATAGTAAGTAAAGTAAGTTTTATGAATTTTGACACATCATTTTATTCTTCAATAACATAGGAATCCTTTGTCCAACTGAATTGTGTTTCTTATTCCCAACTCTACATATAAAGTTCTAAAGATTTTCCAGTGGATTCTGGGGTAATTTCCACATGGGGCACAATGATTAAACATAATATTTCCATATCTTCAATATGACTATCCTTATCATCCGGATAACTCAAAGCTGATTCTACTTTTCAGTTTGGGCTTTAGGCAATAGTAATATTTATGTATTTATTAGTGCAGCCATGCTTCAGGTATGCAAGAATATGCATGTATGCATACTATCATATTGTCCAGTTGCTACATTAATAAGAATTTTCCCTATCATGTTTTGATATTTGCCTTCGTGCATTTTTCCACAAACTGAAACATATTTATTTTAATTACTTAATTAACTACTTTTATCTACTAAATACTTTTGGGAGATTACATGGTCTCAAAAGATCATGTTCTAAAGACAGACAAATTTTATAGAGGAATATTAGGAACAGATAATATAGTGGGCCTAATGGTAGTTTGTGAGGGAATATATGAAAAATGCAACAACATGGGGAAAATATGAAGTAAGATAATGATTGTGTGTTTGTACCCATTGAGCGTTGTGATGGCATGTAAGAAAAATATTAGTAGTTACTGACTTACCTTTTCTGATGTCATTTATTTCATAAATTTTAAGAGCTTTCTTGGAGGAAGGTACTTGCCACTTAGTCAAGGGAGTTAATTTCTTGACAGATCACATAGCTTTTAAGTAATAGAGTCCCCATTCAGACCTATGTCTTTCTGGTCTCAAACTTTAGCTCCTATACCACACTATTAAGGGAATGAAGAAGAAACTCAGAGTAGCCATTTACAATTTCATGTGCTGTGTTACAAAGTATTTCCAAGAAAGTGTAAAACAACATAACTCAGAGTAATATCGTGGCTAGTAGTAGAAACTTTTCTTATCTAGGGCCTTTAACTTGTTCTAATTTTTTTAAATGAAAACTGTTAAAAGGAATGAATCCCAGAGAATGGTCTTGGCTTTTTTGAGTTTTGGGTACCCAAATGATCCTGTCTAATACATGGAATAGGATAAATATCTGTCAAGTATTAGGGCTTCATTAATGTAAGAGCCACTATTCCTTATTTGAAACAAGGGAAGAGGATTTGACTATTGAAAGTCACCATCCAAATTCAAGAGATAGAGTCTGTGTATTGACAAAATGAAGATACTAGGAATTAATATCTCAACTAGCATTTGTACAGGGAGCCAAGCAAGGAAGAGGGAAGTTGATGTGCAATACCCCATAAATGACATTTAGGGCAGCATATATGACTGGTGTGACTCCAACTCAGCTATTTGCTTACTAGGTGAACATGTCTCAGTTAGTCATTTCTCTCATCTAGGATAATTGTGGGACCTGCTTCACTGGACCCTGTGAGAGATGACTGAGACTAGCTATAATGTATTATATAATCCCTACCACTTGAAACCTGTTCATTAAATGCTGGTAGGCATTTTTCTTTTTCTACAAGTTGAGAATGGGGAAAGAAGTAGATAGTACTGCTTAAATCCAAATGTTAACTTTCAGACTAGGAATTCGACAGCCCAGATCTTTGGTTTCACTGTGTAATTCGGCCAGATACAGTCACTACAGTATACTAATGAATTGATCTTCACAAGAAAGCCATTAGTATAAGACGTAGTGGTCTATTTGCTGATGCTATCTATAGCACAAGTGACAGTATTTTGTGAGATAGAGATACTTGAAAGCAGGGATTTGAGTGTTGTCAGAAAGAGATTATGCCACAGATTTGTAAAGGAAGGTACATGAATCTTTGAGTTTACATTCTTTTTTAAAAAAATATATATTTTATTTAGTTATGCATACAAGAATGGAGACCTAGACCAGAGGTGCAAGAGGTAAGAGTAATCATCAGAGATGGAGTGGGGAGCAGAACAGGCAGATCTACTGAAATATATTGCTGAGGAGAGCAGCAGGCAAGGCAGGAGAGGTCTGCTGCGCCATGTTGATCAGCGCCCTGGCCTGGGATCAAACTCAGGCCTCATCGGCTTGTGATAGCTTGATAGCACTGAGACTTTAACCCCTGCACCACCAGGGAGACCTGTGACCACACTGATTTTATATAACTCTTATCAAAATCATGAGCACCTGATGTATTTATTAATCTTTAAGACCTTAGGGCAGATATTTCGAAAATTTCCATTAAACTTTGGAAATGGTTAAAATAACATGTGGATCACCATCACCTCTTCACTAGATCCAACTTGTAACAGTGTTATAAGTTCAATAGAATCAGCTTAGGTTCAAAGAAAAAGGAGGTACTTTATTTTGATTTGGCCATCTGGAGTAAAAAATGTGGCCCTCCATGTTTGGTGATTGTTCCAATGACTGAGAATGGCAATAAGTAATGACTCAGAGCTGCTTCCTTCTTTGCTATTAGAGCTGAAAGCATCCAGATTAAATTGGAGAACAGTGCTGTTCTTTCATTACAATGGGGCTGCTCTTGCCAAAAGGGAATTTTCCTTAATTAATGAGAAAGTACTCCTTTCAAGTGCTATGCAATGAGGTCATAGCAATACAGCTTTCCCAGCAACAGGGCAATCAGCCTCAGAATACTGGACTTTGTAGCTGAGAGGGAGAAGTGGTTTAAGTAAAATCGTTAAGACAATAGACTTTGGAGTCAGAGTAACTTTCTGTGAAATACTGACTATCAGTGACTTTTGAATCTTGAGCATGTTATTTCACATCCTGATTTCCTATTCGGTAAAGTATACACACACACAAAGTATATGTGTATATATACATATAAAATAAACATATATGCATGTACACACACGTATATATATGCACATACGCACATGCATAAACATATACATACATATACAGGTATGCATATGTATACATACATATGTATATATGCATATACACACATATTTAACTTACACATTCAAATATATCACATATTTATTACATATATTTATGAATTCATATCTCATTGTACTCTTGTTGTGATTGGACAGTGAAAAGATGGTAAAGAATTTAGCATACTGCTTGGAACATATTTGGTACTTAAATAACATTTAAGTATTTAAATAACATTTCATCCCAACATTTTTATTATTATTCTTTCCTTGATTAAATAGTGGTAATTAAAGTAATCTCATGAAATACATGCTTGAAGAAAAATGATCGAAACACGCCTCATTATTTATCATGAGTTAATATAAAAACTTATTACTTCCTGCTTAAACCCTCAATCTGTAGTTTTGTAAAAACCCTAGTCTAGGTGGGTATGCTAACTTAGCTTTTTCTCTCATAAAATTTTGAAAAGAAATCTGAATGGCACTTACCAAACTCATTAAAACTAAACTCATTAAAACTAAATGCCATAATTAACAATGGCATCTTCTATAGGGGAAAGACTGGAACATCACCCAGTGTATCTCTGACCCAGACAAGCAAACAAAAATGAAAATATCTAAAAATGGCTCAGTTTAATGTTAATATTATGTAGTTCATCTCTTTGATAATTGCCATGTCCTCAGTATAGGATCTGGTTCTTTTAATTTGGGAGGGAATTGTTTCAGGTGATTGATGTATGACATAAACCTAACCTGTGCTTTTTAGTTTGAGAAACATTTCTAAAATATTATTCAACCAGTATTTTCTCATCACTCTCTTTAACACACTTTCAGTAATTGACTCTTTTAAATGATGAGAAATTGATAACTTGACATTTGTTGCATATATGTCAATACCAAGGTGTGCTTGGGCGGGAAAAGGTTATAGTGTTCAGAAAGTTAGTTTGTTCACACTTGATTTGCAAATCAATTGTTTTCTCATGTCATGAAGTCAGAGATTCAATAAGGTGAGGAGATCAAAAACACAGAACTAATATGTACTTACATGCTTTTCTAAGTCAGAGATTAATTATTATGAGACAAATCAATTTGGTATTAAAAAATAAAGCTGTATACTCACATGGTCTATAATCCCAATTCATATATCTTCTCTACTGATAAAATACATGTAACACAGTAAAATGGAAAAAATCAGAAGTAAAGGTCTCCTGTCACACTTGGTTCTTCAGCAGTAAACATATTTTAACAGTTCTTATATTTCAGGAAAACAAAAATTCAGAGGGACACATTTGTGGCTTTCCAGGGAGTTTATACTTATTATTCTACATTTTATTGTACAACATTTTACTATAAAAATACACAGTATTTTCACAGAACACAATGCAGAATTGAACAAGGAACTTTCTTAATCTTTTCACTTGTATTATTTTTGTATTGAGATAACAGTTTACATTGCACCTGATTCAGAAGTATCGGTTCATATCTCTTTAGGTGTAGGTTGCCACCCCCACCATCATAGGCGCCATAATGCTTCATCATAGACACTGGGTTCCCTCCGCTCTTTGTTCCACGCTCCTCACTTTCAATCCTGGAGTCTCATTCCTGCAGTTTTTGGTCTTTTTGATATGGGCCATTCTCACAGGTGTGAGTTGGTATCTCATTGTGGTTTAGACTTGCATTTCCCTGAGGATAAGTAACAATCTTTATTTTTTTCATGTACCTGTTACCCACTTGTGTCATCTTTGGAGAAATATCTACTTAGTTCTTGTCATGTTTTGATTGGGTTATTTGTCTTCTCGACACATTGTTGGTATAATTTGGATATTAACTCCTTGGTGTATGATGTACAAATATTTTTCTCCCACTCATTAGAACGTCTTTTGTTCTAGCAATAATATTTTTCACCATGCAGGATTTCAGGGTGTGGCAGTGCCTTTTGTTTCCTTTTTATGAGTCATGTTTCTTTCTTTCCTCCTTTTCTTATTGAGAGCACACAATATAAGGGTGTGTGTATAATGTAATTGAAAATATATTCTGCTAGTTTTCCAGTAGCTATGCTTTGAAATTCCTTGCCCATACACTTTTAGTTTCTGCAAAATGAAGTTGAATAATAAATCTATGATTCAGAAAAATGGTTAATTATGTCAGAAATTTGTAAGAGGAAATGTATATAAAAGTGATTGATGATGGTGTGGGCCTCCTTTTGTAGCAGATATCCTTGAAGAACAATCTTGACCTCTTGACTCTTAATCCCTTGAATAATGACAAAAGTGACATACTGTTTGTGACTTGATCTGTTGTATCTCTAGGAAACACAGTATTAAAGAAAAGATATGAGCCATGACATAGCAATAAGTCATTGCAGCCTGTGGCTGAAGCTTCAACATGTAAATCTGTAAACTCTTTAATATATCTAGATAATAAAACTGGAAATATACACAAAGCAATCATTTGGTGTGGTCATTTGCAGACAGCTGAAGGACACTAAAGTGTATTTGAATTAGAATCATATGCATTGTACTCATTTTATACTGGAATCGTCAGTAATTCACTTGGTAATAGGTTGCTCAGATGGTTTTTGTATAGGTTTTAGACACCAAGGTTTTCTTCACATTTCTTTTATTTAAAAAAATATTTATTTATGCAAAGCAAGGCTGGGGTATAAGCCAGAGGTGTTGGGGTAAGGAGTGAGAGGACTCACCAGAGACAGGGTAAGGAGGAGAACAGGCAGATCTACTGAAGTACACTGCTGAGGGGAGCAGCGGGTGAGACAGGAGAGGTCTGCTGTGCCATGTGGGAAGCTCCCTGGCTGGGGATTGAACTCTTGCTGCTGTGGCTGCTGATAGGTTCGTAGTGCTGAGACTTAACCCCTTGAGCCACCAAGGAGGCCTACTCTACATATTTCTTAAGTGGGGAACTTTTTAAAAAATGGATATGTAACTCACCTATAAAATTTATATATTGCAATATGATTAACTGTAAAGTTAGCAAATATCTGTCTTATGTAGGGGGCTTTCAAAATTATCACATGAGGTACTGACACAACTTTCTTGGAAATAGAAGTGTTAGCCATTGAGGATATCCTTTAGTGTGGTTTAACATAGAAGAAAATTCCCTAAAATTGTTGATGTGAAATTGCTACCATAATTCAGTTTTGAAAAAAAGTTATTTTTTCCTTATTTTTATCTGTTTACTTTAATGAATTGTGGAATTAATTTAAAGATATCACTTCTCTGATTTTTTTTTCTTGTCTGAACCAAACAAGATTGATTAAAACAATGACTGTTTTTGTCAGGATAAATGTTATATTTTGTATCCTGTGCTTTTCTTGTAATATAGAATAGAATGACAAATACTTTGATTACTTTCATCAAATGTTAATTGATCTATTTAAGCACTAGGCCTATTGGATGTTTTGGATTGTCTCATTGTTCTTATCGATTTACTACAAAAATATTTGACTTTTATTTCATACATTTTAATTATGATGATTATCCAGGTAATTTAAACTCAGCCTATTTGCTCTGCTTCTCTAAAACAATGTGATTCTCTTGCCATCTTTGTATTTATGTTAGTAATGATACCTATGAAGTCTATTGAAATCTTTGAAAAATGAAAGTTTAATTCTCATTTAAGTCATGTAATGTTATCAGTTTAAAATGTTATTTTCCTTGTTTGACTACACTAGCAGGCCATTATTTGGCATTCAATGAGAATTCAGACTTATAATTTTATATACGTAAATAAAATAATGGTAGTAATTGTTGCCAAAGTGTTTACAATTCAGTTCTATTTCTTTTTAGGTGTAGTTGTTACAATTCTATTTCTCTTTAAATGGGTTGTTATAGTCACAAAAACTGCATTTATTAAAATTTGACACTTTTCAAAAATTAACATTTTTTAGAAACATCAGCAGTGCAATGACAATAGAATTATAGTAGAACGTTTTTATGTATTTTACTTTGATGTTATTATCCAATTATTTTTTTACTCAAAAGAGAGTTCAGTAATTATTGATAGTAGAAAGGAAAGTAAAGTAACTTTCACTTTATTATTTATATCTAAGAAAGACTAAAATTATTTGACTCAATAGAGATTTTTCTATATTGATAGATTTACAAAGAAATCAACCAAACAAAAAAAAATCATTAAGCCTAAAGAAAAATCCAATCAATAGCATTGATATTCACAGCTTATGAGTGAACCAACAGAAGAATTAACATCATAAACCCTTTGTTGAGTATAATCAATATATAAAATTCTAGCATGCATTGAATACCTTCCACGTGTCTAACTCTTTCACCCAGTCTTAGAAACTCTGAGAAGGGGTTACTTCTGTTAGCTGAATTTCAGATAAGAAAAGTTAATTGCATAAGTGAAACCATTCAATATTTTTCTCTTTCTTTCTGGCTTATCTCGCTCAGCATAATCCCTTCTAGTTCCATCCATGTTGCTGCAAATTGCACGTGTTTATCTTCTTTGGATGCTGAGTAGTATTCCATTGTGTATATGTACCACATCTTTTTGATTCAGTCATCTATTTTTGGACATCTGGTTTGTTTCCATACCTTTGCTATTGTAAACAGTGCCTCAATGAACATACGGGTGCATGCATCCTTTTCGATTAGTGTTTTTGTGTCCTTGGGTAGATTCCCAAAAATGGTATTGCTGGGTCGTATGGAAGCTCCATTTTTAGCAGTTTGAGGAATCGCCATACAGCTTTCCATAGTGGTTGGACCAGTTCACAGTTCCACCAGCAGTGTAGAAGAGTACCTTTCTCTCCACATCCTTTCCAGCATTTGTTGTTGCCTGTGTTTTTAATGTGTGCCATCCTCACAGGTGTGAGGTGGTATCTCATTGTGGTTTTGATTTGCATTTCCCTGATTATAAGTGATGTTGAACATTTTTTCATGTACCTGTTGGCCATTTGCTTTTCTTCTTTGGAGTGTCTTTTTAGCTCTTCTGCTCATTTTTTAGACTGGGTTGTTGGCTTTGTTTTTGTTGAGTTGTGTGAGCTCCTTGTAGATTTTTGTTATCAGTCCTTTATCGGTTGTATTGTGTGCAAAGATCTTCTCCCAATTGGTAGGGTGTCAGTTTTGGTTACTGTCTCTTTTGCTGCACAGAAGCTTTTTATTTTGATGTAATCCCATCTGTTTATCTTGTCTTCACTTCCTTCACTTTGGGGGTGAATTGGTAGTGGGTTACCCAAGGGGAATACAAAATGTAAAAGATATAAATAACAACAAAAAAAATAAAAGAAAATAAAAAAGAAAAGTTAATTGCAGTGAGTTTAGGGAATTTCTTTAAAGTCTTTAGCCAGCGGAGCTGGGATTTGAATTCTAGTATCTCTGACTACAGAAAATTGTATTTCTCCTAATATATACGTACATCATATTGAATACATTGTTCATCAAAAAAGTCCTTTAAAATAATTTCCCAAATAAATACCAATAAATCTTAAATTTAACTGAATGCTCTGACAATACTTTTACCATCTAATAGTTGCCTGTGAAAAAATCTTCCTCAAGTTCATATGAAAGTGATTAATTTGGCTTTGTGTTAGCAAATTTTTATATATAACTTACTCATTCATTTGATTTTCTTAATATTTTAAGCTCCTAGCAAATACTGTTTTGATTCCTTGACATATATGAAACAGCAATTTAAATAAAATAACAAAACTGGACATCAGGTAATGAAAGAATATTCATGTCAGTCTTACTTCTAATAACTAAAACTAAACAACAAAGACTACAAATGCCCAGTAAGTGGATACATAATCCAGTGGTGAGATATACATTCAGTGGAATAGTACTTAGCTACCAAAATGAAACTTACAGTGTTTGAAGGGACAGCAGTGAATCTCAATGTTTTTATGTCAGTTGACTGAAACTTGACACAACAGTGTACTCTCTGTGATTATACATATACAAAGTTCTAGAAAATGTGAACTAATTATAGTGACAAAGGGTATTAGGTGGTTCCCCTTAATGAAGAGTAGATGTGGGTGGCATGAGATAGAGTCAGAAAGGTTATAAAAAAAGTTAATTAAAAAAATGCTGGAGGATGGTCATTGTTTTCATTATCTTGATTGTAGTTTCCAGTAGGTCTATTTTGTATGTCAAAACTTGTGAAATTGTACACACAGATATGTTGATTATTAATAAAGATGTTGCAATATAGTATTAGAAAGTTTTATCTCTTATGAGGAAAAATAGATGAATATAATGTAATAAAGATGAATTATGGATGGAAGTGAAACTTAATTTTTTGGTAAATATCTTAAGATTTATGAAAGGTAACAATTCTCTGCTTGTGTCCATCTTTATGGTTACTATGTGAAAACACTAGAATTCCCATAAGATCAAAATTGCTACTTAAGTTCAGGTTAGCATGCTTTATTGCAAATCTTCAAATATCATTTGTTTAATATTTCTATGAGGCATAAAAAATGACAATTGTGATTAAATGTTTGTGGTTCAGTGGTACATGAAAAAATACATTTGTTAGCTATATTGAAGTTGAAACCGATTATCTGCTTGAAAGAGATTTTCTAAAGTTAACTTTTTTTTTTTTTTTTTTTTTTATTTATACATACAAGCTGGGGCACAGGCCAGAGGCATGGGGCGGTGAGAGGGTTCACCAGAGACGGAACGGGCAGCAGAGCAGGCAGATCAGAAATACACTGCTGAGGGGAGCAGCGGGCAAGGCAGGAGAGGTCTGCCGTGCCATGTGGGATTCTCCCCGGCCGGGCGTCGAACTTGTGTCGCCGCTGCCGACAGCTCCACAGCGCAATGCTCAACCACTGCGCCACTGGGGAGGCCCTAAAGTTAACTTTTAAGAAAACTAATTCAACACGATAGCACTACTCAATATTCAATTAATATGAAGGAGTTTGGCGATATATTAGTATCAGAGTAAATTCTTGCTTCAATAAATCCTTTCTTTAGAGCTCAGTTCTGGCGAAGAGATTCAGTAATAAATTGCCATTAACATATATCTGTTATCAGTTAAATAGCATTTCAATGTTATGGTTTATAAGCACAGGGGACAAAATTATTTTACTGTCCAATAACATAAAAAATTAAAGACATTCCATGAATTTTATCTTCAAATATAAACTTCAATTTGATGTATCTGTTTTTTTAGTGATAATATTAAGCATTTATAAAGCTTTGCAGTTTATGAAAGGCATATGTATCTTGTTCTCATTTGAACAGAAATTAGTAAACAGATTAAAAAAAACATCTATTTCTAATACATTTTGTTACATGTGCTTTGATATTTGAACAATGAAAGTTTCATGTGTTTTATGCATTTTTCTGATAATTCTCTAGTTACTTCTGATTTGTTTGTTTAATTTCTTTTCAAAGTGTCTTACCTTTGTTGAACTGTATTTTCATTCAGCACTGATCCATGTGAATTGAATTTCTGAACTTTCTCATGTGTACTTACTGATAGACTTGTATTTGAAAGGCAAGTATGATGTATAGAGTTGTAACAATTGACTCTCTGGTTCTAATCTCAGTTCTGTCATTCACTAGTCATGTGGTCACATATATAACTTACTTTCTGAGCTTCAGTCTTTCCAGTTTAATAGGAGCATAAAAATATTTACTTGGCCAGGTTGTTGGAAAAACCAAAGAAGCTGCAATGTATACAAATGTCTGACTCAGAGTTAAATATAAATACATTTCTCAGGATTAGCACCATATTCTTCTTTGCTTTATACCTGACCAACTGTTACTTTTAAACTTAGTTCAGACTTTATCAACAAAGTCCTCCCTGTCTAATCACAGGTGACCTCCTTTTAGTCCATTGCTCATTTCACTCCATTCACACTGGCTTTGTGTTTCTGGAATAAGCCATACCTGCTCTCATTCCCCAGAACTGCTCAGCTCCCAGGTTTCCCTAGGCTAACTCACATTCCCCAAAACATTTTTCAAATGTCACCTCCAAAACTCAATTCATAATATCAATTTGTAATTAAAAAAGGTCCCTTCTCTATCTTAGTAGCATTTATATACCAAAGTTGACATAGTCACTTGTTCAATAAATAAGGAATCAAATGAATTGGACATACCAGATTTTCACTCTTTCAATCAGTGAAACTGACCTTCCTGTAAAAACGAAGTAATAAATACATAAGTGAAGCTTAATCTATTGGTTCAATATTGAAATTAATTACCACAAGGAACTGAAAAATCATTACATAAACTAGTAATTTTGTTTAGGGTGATCTCAGAACATAAACAAAAGTCCTGAATGACTAAAGTTATTCTACTCAAAGACTTATAACATCATTTATTTACCCCAAACTTTGATCCATCAAGGTTAAGGAAAACAGCACAACCTCATTCTGTAGTGCTTGTCAACCACTGTTCTGTAGTGCATGTTGACAATGTCAGTATTATATCAGGGCATCCTAATTGTGAATTGGCTATTAAAAGTTTATTTTAAAAAATAAGATCTGCACTGAGACTGGATCATGTGGCTTCAATTTGTACTTTAATTTCTTCGTGGACAAAAAAGCAAAAGACATGGGCCCACTTTATTAAAGACAAAGGCCTACTTTATAAAATGGTAGTAACTTATCATTTTTGATTGCTGAGTAGAATTCCATTGTGTATATATACCACTGCTTCTTGATCCAGTCATCTGTATTTGGGTACTTAGTTTGTTTCCATAGCTTGGCTATTAAACTAGTGCTGCAGGGAACATGGGGCTATATGTCTCCCCTCTAATTAGTTTTTGTATTCTTCTGGGTCATGTGGTAAATCCATTTTTGTCCTTTGAGAAACCTCTATACTGTTTTTACACATACATTTTAAAATGGTTAAAAAAATCAAAGGAATTTAATGAGTGAAAACTATACACAGTTCAAATTTTGGTATCCAAAATTTGTTTTATATATGTGGTCTACAGGTATATATGTTATATAATGTCAGATCTCAGTAGTTATGATAGAAACTGTATGGCCAGAAAATGTTTGCTGATCCTTATGTTAGACTCTAAACAACTATGAAAACAGCCACATATTATAGGTCCATAAAGATTACAAACTCATTGCTGCTGCCTTAAAATGTTTATTAATAAACCACTTTAAATCCTAACTTCATTTGAACTCTTATTCATCATTGTGCCTTTTTTTCCTCTCTTACTTTGCTATTAACAATTTGATTTCCAATCCCCGCATTGTACCACCTGATTAAAGTTAGTTCTATTTTTTTTCTATTTGTATTAATCCAGCTGGTTCCAAACATCCTCTGATCAAAATAAGCCTCAAGTTCAAAATATGCTTTTATGAGGTCCAGTAAGCAATAAAGTTTGCACTAGCAATCTTTTTATTATCAATTATGCTAATTAATGGTTACCCATTCACAGTTTTTATTCTCATCGTCATTACTTATGACATCTGACTTTAACTTGATTTATTTCAACATTGGCAGAAATGTAATGTGATCTTCTTTGCTTTTTGCTATCTTTTGATAGTGCAGATTCTAAATACTAAATAATTTACATCTTTATTCTCTTCATTGTCTACCATCTGCTTCTCCAGCTGCTAGAATGCAGTCTGTATGAGGGTGAGAATTTTTATCAGTAGTTTCATTATTTTTTTTTAATTCACTGAAGAATCCCTAGTGCTTAAAATAATACCTGAAACATATCAGAATCTAACTCTGTGTTATTCAATATATTTCTTTTCCAAAACATCTGTATCATTTCTGATCAGATAAATTCTCCTTTGTTCTCAAACATGTTTAAGTATTTGTCTATATAACTTTCTCAACATATCATGCAGATTTTGAAAATAGAACTTAATTTCATTAATCTTTCTTTTTAAATTAATGTTTTCTGTGAGAAAGAATGAATGAAATCTTGAAGCACCAAAATAATTGGCTTCAAATCCAAGGTTAGAATTCATTTGCTGTATCATATAACTCAATACTAAAATAGTTAACCAATAACAAAAATTGTTATGAAGAAATATGCCGTATGCATTTTTTTGTTTATCTTAAAACATTTTAGTTTGACTTAGAGAATTTTGAGCTAGGAGGTTGATTTTATTTAACAGACTCTTTGTATCACCTACTCTGTGTACAGCCACCGACAGGAACGGGCCTGTGATGGCCGCACACTCACTCAGGTTACAATTCATATAGGTGGTGAATGGAGCAGGGTCATTTTTCCAGTGGGTAACTCATTTCCAGGAACTAAATTCAATCCTGGGAAACTGGAATATATTTTAAAATGTCCCTGAGAATTTTAGTTTGATAAATTAATACTAGCATTTTTCTCCTCTAAAATGTCAGCAATATCACTGGAAGCTGAGTTACTGTTTCAGCACAAAAACCCTGTACCCTCTTCTTGGCAGCTACCTTTTTTGAGAGAAGAGGTGGTAGGGAAATCTTGATTTTTTAAATTATAATTGGAACCATTTATGCTGCTGCATATACTTTTTGAGAAGAGAAATAATAATTTTCCAGGGAATATACAACATATTGATTGTATTTGATTAAAAATAAAAACAAAAAACAACACTGGGCCTCCCTGGTGGCGCAACAGGTTAAGCACAGCGCTGTGGAGCTGTTGGCAGCTACAGTGCAAGTTTGATGCCTGGCCAGGAGATTCCCACATGGCGCAGCAAACTTCTCCTGCCTCACCTACTGCTCCCCTCAGCAGTGTATTTCAGTCAATCTGCCTGTTTTGGCTCCCCACTCTGTCTCTGGTGAACCCTATCATCACCCCACACCTCTGGCCTGCACCCCAGCTTGTATGCATAAAAAAAATAAATCTTTAAAAAAAAACACCACTAATACTTTCAATGATTCTATTGGGGCATTTTTCCTCTACCTATCTTACAGTCACCCAGTTTTCCTTGGTATTACTGAGTACTCTCAGAGTTAACTGTACACTACTAGTTTTAAATAGATCATGTCACAAACCAAGCAAATAGACCACATCATAAACAGATCAAAAGAATAATGCCCTGGTAAAATAAAAACGTTTCCCTCAGCTTATCTGTTAGACTTTACATGTTGTAGTTTCTACTTTGTCCATAGAAACAAAACCAGCTAGATGGTTATTGTCTTCACTTTGGCTGCTGTAACAAAATACAAAAGACTAGATGGCTTAAACAGTAGGTATTTACTGATCAGTGTTCTGGAGACTGAGAAGTCCAAGATAAAGATTCTGGCAGGTGTTGTGTTGGTGATAACCCTCTTCTGTAGTGTAGGCGCTGATCTTCTCCATGTGTACGCTTGGCCTTTCTTCACCATGTGCTCATAAGGGCACTAATTCTATCATGGAGGTTCCACCCATATCTAAACCTTGTTACCTTCTAAAGTCTCCATTTTCAAATAGCATCCCATTGGGGAGTAGGGTATTGGCATATGAATTTTGGAAGAGTACCATCAGTTCAGCACATTAGTTGGGTAGAATCTGCAAGGCACATGCCTAATGGGGTACAGAAGTCAACAAACTGTGCAGACTATATCCTGTTTTAGTAAGTAAATACTACTGAAACCAGCCTTACTCCTTTGCTAACATATTATCTGTGGTTGCTTTTATACTTCAGTGGCAGAAATAAGCACCTGATAGAGACTCTAAGGTTCAGGAAATGTAAAATATGTGGTATTATGTGACTCTTTAAAGAAAAGTGTTCCAATCCCGACCCTAGATTACACAGTTATTTAAGACAGCCCTATGAGGATACCTGTCATCCTGCTATGCTAACTCAGTGCTTCTCAAAATTAAATATATGTAAGGATTAACTAGAGATCTTGGTAAAACTTGGTAAAAGTCAGATTCCTGCACCCCAACCCCAAAATGGAACCTAGACGTTTGCTTTCCTCACAAGTGTCCACATGTTAATGATCCACTAGTTCAGAGTCCACATTTTGAGTAGGCGTAGTAATCTTCTAGAAAATCAGTTTTGAATTGATGGTGTTAATTCTAGGGGGACTATACCTGAGAAAAGAAAACAAACATTGTATAAAAAATAAATGAACAAAGATGTTATATGTATAACACTATTATAAAAAGAAAATCAGTTTTTCGTAACTGATAATCAGCATTTTCTCAGCTGGGAAAATTATTGGCTTATAAAATATTAAAATATATTGCGAGATTGATATGTTTCAGATAAATATTATAATGAAATAACAGTTCATTTTTGTATGAACATGATTTACACAATTGTTTAAGTTATCTCACAATTTTATTTTCCAACATATTTCTATCAGGTAATATTGTTTACCTCTATTGTGAAGAAATGGAGGCTTATAGCTTTGAGTAAATTTACTCACAGCCACAGAAAGTAGAAAACAGTGGATTCAAAACAAGTCCTTCTCACTCTGAATTCCAAACTTGTAATCCCTCTTTTATATAAAAATCTAAACTATAATGCTTGTACAGTTGACAGATTTGACTAGACGAGATTATTTGCATCAATTTCAAACTTGAATGTGATGGAGCAGGTAAAAAAAATGAATATTTCATCTAAATGATTTTTAATTTATTTTTCCCTAAACCAGACAACTGATTTGTTACTTTTAATGAAATATACTAATTTTTTTTTTTGGTGGAAAGAATAATATGTAGAAAGGCAAAGACTAATAAATGCATCCAAGCTAGTTTGCATGCTATGCTCATATTACTTTAACTGCACCATCAATGCTAACAAGTTTACTTAGGACTCAGCCTTCAATACCGTGACATTCAGCATACGGATCAATAAGTCAGATGAACACATACGCACATATATAACCTGCACACCTTGAGGAGTTAGCATTTGGCCGACATGTTTTTAAGCACTTACCAAACTTTCACTGAATACTAACACTGTATGGTAGATTACATGTCCTCCTCATCCTACAGATTAGAGCATTCATGCAGCACAGACAGGGCCTGTATTTTGTTCAAGGCAGAATCAGAGTTTGAGTCAAAAGGCCAGTTCTTTTGACAGCCCTCCCAAAGAATGGATGTTGGCGAATGTCAGCAAGTTGGGGGAGGCGGGTAAAATCCTACAGGTCAGATTTATTGCAGTCTATTACATTTCCAGTTCAACTTCAAAACTATTGAATCATTTTCTTCTATGCTAGAGTAGCCTTTATATTGAGCCATCCTTACATCCATACATCCATCTCCTGTGCTCACCAGGCTCTTGGGATACCTGTGCAGAAGTTCTCTACTCACTTATTCTGCTTTCAGAATATAAAGTAATATAAAGTCCCCTTACAGCTTTTGTATGTGTGACTATCCTGTTTGTGTATGTTATTTGTGAAATAATAATTCTCTGCTAAATATAATACCCCATTGTTTGCTTAGCTGCTAATTCGGTATCTAATGGATCCAATTTAAGTGAAGCGCATAAAATTCCCAGTAATTATTTTACAGTTAAGATTTGTATATATATTGATATTTAGTAGTAAATAGTGATTTTTTTTTTAAAAACTCCTCTTAATTTGCAAGTGAGTGATGTACTCTAAAATTCCCTTAGTGTTTGTGTTTTGTACATTGTCATTTGTTTAGTGCATAAAACTGCAGGTAAGGAAGTCTTATGAGTGCAAAATAACAGAAATAAATTGAGCTGAATGAGTTTCCCTTTTAAAATCTCTAGGCTTTAGTAATTACTATTATTAAAAATTTATATGATACTTTATGTTTGTAAATACTTTATGGTCAGCAATTAACTATTTACCTGAGATAATTGTTGCTGTTATTTTCACAGTTTTATACTTTGAGAAATCGAACATCGAAAATTAAATCTTCTTGGGTGTGTATTTGTGTGTTTTAAGGACATAGCATAATCCTGATAAAACAAATATTGTAATTGAGACTTTCTCCTCAAATCACTGTGACTTTCATGCTAATTCATTTGGAATTATATTGATTTGATCAATAAACAATATCAAATGTCAATAGAATGTACTGCTGAGCACTTAGTGACAGTTTTTACATGTATCCAACATTTTGGGATATACCCATTTTGTCTAGTTCTCCAATCCTTGGAGAAAGATGTTGCTCAACTAAGTAACACCTGTAACTAATCCCCTCATTGACAATGCAGTAGTATGATTGGCCTGCCTTTATGAGGTTCTTTTTTAAACAAATACTTAGTTCTCAGCTTGTTTTCTGGTTTTGCTCAAGGTACAGTTGTATAAAATTAAAGATTCTCAGATGAGTCATTTCTTTCTATGCATACAGATCCGTAAACAATTGTAGTAAATATGATGAACTGAATAATAGAGATAATGGCACCAGAATTTAGGCAGCAAACCATAGAAACAGTTTGTATTTGATAAATGTGTATGGAATGGTTACTAATCACCAAACATTGTTTAAAGCACTTAAATATTAACTCATATGTTGCCCTTTGTATACTCTTTGAGAAGGCACCTTCATTATCTTCATTTGTAAAATTCCAAAGCACAGAGAGGCTAAGAAACATGAGCAAATCACAAAGTTAAGATGTAGCAGAACAAGGATTCCAACTCAGGCTGTTTCATTTAGTTGTTCTTACACCTAACCACTGTGAACACAGGAATATAATTTAATTTCATCTTTCTCAGCTATAGGTGTATGACAGTTTTTTCAAAATGATTTAGTTATGCATTGAAGAACTGGGGTGTAGGCCGGAGGTATGGGGGGATGAGAGGATTCACCAGAGACAGAGTGGGGAGCAGAACCGGTCTATCTACTGAAATACACTGCTGAGGGGAGCAGCGGGCGAGACAGGAGAGGTCTGCTGCGCCATGTGGGAAGCTGCCTGGCCTGGGATCAAACTCCTGCCCGCAGTGGCTGCTGATAGCTTCATAGTGCTGAGACAACCCCTGTTGCCACCAAAGAGGCCCTGACAATTTTATTTTACATTGCTTTGAATAAAATCAGTTCTATTTTAAATATAATATACACCAAGTAGATGACTTAAAGAAACTATCTGCATATCCTCAAGTAGATATTAGGAGTCAAATAGAACAAAGTTGATGTCTTTAATGTGCACTGAGCCTGCACAAGTAACAAAAGTGAGTGAAATAGTCCAGATTCAAAAAATCACCCTACTTTGACAAAGAAATATGGTCTTTTCACTTTTCTTAATGTGTATGGCCTTCTTGATCTCTCCTTTATTTTCTTTCTTTATGCAGAGAAATGAAAGCAAAAAAATATCTTAATGTCCTCTTGATTCTATAAGAAAAACAGCAGCTCAAGAATGGTGATGAATGGCTCTTGGTTTTCTGCATCAATATCAGGAAACAATAGAGTGGCAGAGAGAAGCAACTTAACTGCAGATTTTTCCAGTGGGTGGATAGCAGCCCAAATGTAACAGATTTTCTGATTTTTTTAAAAAAGGAGACAGAAATTGCACACACACACACACACACACACACACACACACCAACACATATTCACTGCAAAATACATATCTTGAGTCTTCATTTTCTTTATTTAGCAGCTGCATAAAAAAAAATAAAAAAAAAAAATCAAACCCACTGTTAAGACCAATACTGTGTGAGCCAGTACAAGCCTGACAGCAGCTGAAATTCCAAATCAGACTAATGTAAGAGTGAAGTCAAAGAAGTGGAATTAGTGCTTCACACACCATATCACCTAAGGTGAAGTGAATGAGTGAGTGAACGAATGAAGCACCGTTGCTTTCTCTTCTGCTATGAAGTCCTGACTCATGACACAAACCTTGGGGTTTGAAAAGTCAACATCTTCCTCTTCATGTCACTAACTGTATTTGTCAGAGTGGACTATTACTTGGCAAGAAAACTTCCCCCAGGTATTCACAATAAAGGTTTATTTGTTGTTAAGACATTTGTCCATGGCTAGTCCAGAATTACGAATCAACCCTCTTAGATACTGCTGGTCACTTTCACAAAGAGGAATAAGGCCCTGGGGGTGCTTTCTCCTCAATTAAATGCCTGGCATTCACTCTACCAACCAGAGTTTATCTTCTAGCTACAAAAATCCCAGCCTAGGGTGAAAGGAATTCTTGTACACAGAAGGGACAAAGGGAGACATATTTGGGTTGGAACACAACTGCTATTCAGTGTTTCTATTAAGTAATTGAAGGGCAGTCTGCTCCTAATCAGGCAACAAACCAAACACATTTATTGAGTATATTGATTATGTTGTGATTTTCGTAATGATTTGTTAGGCCACATGTGGCTTCTCCTTGCCACTAATCAATGTGACCTATGCTTACTCTAGTAGCAGTTAATCTTTCCCAATGCTTGTAGAGGGGATGAGAGGAACTTTCTACAGTGCAACTTGTTTGTAAAAACAAAAGTTGGTGCTATCAGAAATACAGCACATTGATCACTATCAGAGGCATCATAGGCCATTTATTGACATTTCCAAAAAAATAAGAAAAGACCAACACTAACTAAATATGAGAATACTCAACATCAGACATTATTTTCAAATAGGTTTTTAGAAGCATTTACTATTGCCTATAGAGGACTCATTAGGTATTTATACTAATAAGTCAGATTTGTGTGCAAAACAAGCAGTCATGTTTATTTCCTGATAGTCAATGAAAATAATACCAGAGCGAATATTCAGAAAACATTAGAGGAGTGAACCACACAAGATGAAAGATATTACAAAGAGTAGCAAAGTAAAATAAAAGAAAGGTAGTTGTATAACTTCTGTCCTCTGCTCAGACAAAATGGGAATAACTTAACATAAATAGTACCCCATCCACCTGAATTACATTGTCAACCTTCCAAGGCATCATTCTCGTCTATCCTGTCCCATTTTTTGGTTGCACAGATTCAAAGGACTATGACAGCAGGCCTCTGTCCTACATTAAAATGAGCATATTGGTATACATAATAGTTTTTCCATTTTATTGAAAATCAAATTTTTATCTGTTACTACATTCTTTAGAAGCTTAATAATTGTCAAAATACCCTTGATATTGAAAGAAAATTGATAAAATCAAAATTGCCGTATTAGTAAAATGTGACACTTTTCCTTTCTTTTGGCTTTAGGAGAATAAATGATTAGATTAAAAAGGCAGCGTTATGAAGGATTATGCTGTGCTATTTACTGCTTAAGGGTCTTTTTATTGATTCATTCACTTTTTAGCAAGCAATTTGTGAGCACCTACTATTGACCAGACACCTAAGCTTTGCGGATGCAGCAGAGAAGAGATAAATATCCCTTGGGTGCAGTCTGTGGAGCGTATGATCTAGTGTGCCCCCTTTTTCTGTAATACCCACATGCATGGCAAATATAGTGTTTTAAAGTCAGGCACAAATCTTTTACCCCAGCAGACCTGATTCGCAAGTCTGGGTTCAATTACCAAACAGCTGTATGAATTTTGAAAATTTCTTTCACTTCTCTGAGCCTTGTTCACAATATTAGAAGAGAATAAAAGGGTACTTGGTAAAATAAAATGCTACTTAAATAATCAAATAAAGTAACAGATGCAAAATATTCTTTAAAAATATCACTATCCCCCTTGCGGTTGAAAAATGACAAGGATTTTAGGTCCTCCCTGGTGGCGCAGTGGTTAAGCACTGTGCTGTGGAGCTATCTGCAGCGGTGACACGAGTTCGACGCCCAGCCGGGGAGATTCCCACATGGTGTGGTAGACCTCTCCTGCCCCGCCCACTGCTCCCCTCAGCAGAGTATTTCCGTAGATCTGCCTGTTCTGCTCCCCACTCTCTCTGGTGAACCCTCTCGCCACCCCATGCCTCTGGCCTGTACCCCAGCTTGTATGCATAAATAAATAAATCTTAAAAAAAAAGAAAAATGACAAAGATTTTAGATAAAGAGTAACTGTGTTATTACTCTTTCTAAGACTGAGTACTTATGATTCATATTTTACCTTTTTCAGGATAGGAATTTTCCCCTCCCCCTGCAATGTGATAGCCTATGTTTAAAAAAGATATAACCTACCTCCTCCCCTCCACCACCCAGAACTCTTAAAGGATATTCAAGGATCTTAAATTTAAAAGCAGGAGAAAGGAAAACATAAGAGCCTCCCTTTCATCCAACCAAGTGCATTGTATTTTTCTCCCAGAACTAAAGTTACAGTTCATAATTGCCTGTCGTCTGAATAAATACAAAAAAACCTGTGACTTTGCAAGCACCCGCTAGGCAGCTCTGTAATGAATACAGGCCTTGCTATCAGATTCAGAAACAAATAAAATTGGACAACAGAATTTTGCTTCTTCAAAGTCGCTTACCCCATTGGAAGACTTTCATAGGACAGTCTACAGTTTCCACACCTCCCTCTGTGGCGGCCTTTCCCAAGAAGTCCATAGCTGTCTGTGGGAGAATATCTTTCACAGCTGGTTTCTTCTCTTCTGCTCCAGTAATTGTGTCGCAAGCAGGGCTGTATATACAGCTCTCCCTACTGGAAGAGGAAACCATGAGAGAGAAAGAAGTGAACACTAGGCTGCTGCTTTTGATTTTCTATGAAATATTTACAATAACAGTGTCAAAAATAAGTGGGTGTCAGTTTTGTTCAATTAACTTATGATTTTCAGTTGAAACCTGTATAGAATAAGTAAGTTTAGAGGCTTTAGAAAAAAGAGGAAAAAAGTGATGTTTGGGGTTCCAGCTGAGATGTATCAATAGCTTGTTCAAAACAAGCAGTTACAGATGGGAAAATAAGCAAGAGTTAGGGCCCAGCTTCGGGAAAATTTAACTGCTGTGACCCCTGCCCCCAGAATTGCTGAGTCAGCACCCACTGTAATTCATAGACATTGGTGGACAGTGTGCATTCTATCATGAGTGAGACAAGAAAGTTCAGTAGCTCTTTAAAAATGAGCAAATAATTTTCATGCTAGCAGGAGCAGGCTCTCCCTCTCAATTGTGAAAGGAGTTCAGATTTGAAGAAGAAAAAAAAGCCGACAGGGCAATCTTTCTTGCAAGTCGTCTGATTCCACAGACACATTGGTAGGAACTTGTTTGCTTGTGTTCTCGGAGTCTATAAAAGTAATTCAGCACAGCTTTAACCGTGACCTTTGATTATCTCCCTAATCCTTGCTTACCAAGGCGAGTAATAAAACTGCCCTTTGCAGAATCCATATTTCCAGAGGAAACCTCAGATGCCAACTCCAAAGGTGAGGAAGAATCAGGCTGTGATAGAATTTAATGAATTATTTTTATTTCCAAGACAGGAAGGAAAACATTCTGGAGAAAAATGAGAAGGAAAACAAAATTCTGACTGTAGCAGTCCACTAATTAATTTGCAAAGTGTCCTAAAATTGTTCATATACATAATGATGAATGAAACTTCTGCTTAACATTAGATCATATGTGAGATACAGTGTGGAACAAGTGTTTGAATAGGTCTTCATTGATATTTCATTATTTTTATTTTATTTTATTTTTAAAGATTTATTTATTTATGCATATAAGCTAGGTACAGGCCAGAGGCATGGGGCAGCAAGAGGGTTCACCAGAGACAGAGTGGGGAGCAGAACAGGCAGATCCACGGAAAGATCCCTGAGGCAGGGGGCAAGGTAGGAGAGGTCTGCCATACCATGTGGGAATCTCCCCGGCCTGGCGTTGAACTCACGTCACCGCTGCAGACAGCTCCACAGTGCAGCACTTAACCGCTGCGCCAGGGAGGCCCTATTGATATTTCATTATTAAAGATGCAGAGCACAGGGGAGTATGGTGATGGGTCACGGATGATTCGGTGGTGGGTTACCAAAGGGGAATACACAATAATGTAAAAGATATAAATAACAATAAAAAAAGACAAAAAAAAAGAATGCAGAGTGGGAAAACACATATTTTTAAGAATTATGTCTTATTATACATTACATTTTTATTATATCATTCAGTTTGTTCTTTTTTTTTTTTTTTTTTAAGATTTATTTTTATTATTTATACATACAAGCTGGGGTACAGGCCAGAGGCGTGGGGTGGCGAGAGGGTTCACCAGAGACAGAGGGGGGAGTAGAACAGGCAGATCAGAAATACACTGCTGAGGGAAGCAGCGGGTGAGGCAGGAGAGGTCTGCCGCACCATGTGGGATTCTCCCCGGCTGGGCGTCGAACTCGCGTTGC
>PVIJ01012045.1:0-51653 GCA_004024925.1 Scalopus aquaticus
CAAATTGCATGTGTTTATCTTCTTTCCATGCTGAATAGTATTCCATTGTGTATATGTACCACATCTTCTGGATCCAATCATCTATTTTTGGACATCTGGGTTGCTTCCATACCTTTGCTATTGTGAACAGTGCTGCAATGAACATACGGGTGCATGTATCCTTTTGGATTAGTATTTTTGTATCCTTTGGGTAAATTCCAAACTGGTATGATTCTTTACAGCTTATGTCTTTGCAACTTTCAGAAAATAAAAATATCCACGTTACATGTGGAATCAACCTGAATGCTCATGAAAGGATGACTGGATAAAGAACCTGTGCTATAGATACTCAATAAAATATGACAGAGCTGTTAAATATGATGAAATCGTACCCTTTGGGACAATATGGATAGATCTTGAGGTGAGTATGCTAAGTGAAATAAGTCTGAAAGTGAAAGATAGATACTGGATGGTTTCACTCATTTGTGGAAATAACAAACAAACAAACAAACAAACAAAAAAACCTGGCAAAAATACAACAAATATAGCTCTTAAATTGTGAGAAAAATAGAGTGGTACCAGAGGGGAGGGGAAACAGGGAGGAGGAAGGGTAGAGGAAGTAATGCGACGGAATATTGGAACTTTGGAAGAGTGTGAGTATGGAGGTGTGAAACTGTATACCCCAAATCACATAGTTTTATAAATGAATAGTAAGTCAATAAATTGAATTAAAAGAAAAACTCAAGTCCCATTCACTGTAGCAGTAGTTACTGCAGTTCAGAGGCTCTTCAATACTTCTTGGCAAAACTTACCACTTTTAAATTCGATAGTTACTAATGAAGAATGAAGTTATAGTTAAATATATGTGAATAGCAAAATTATCAGCAATTTTTTTGCTTGAAAATTATATATTTTTTTCTTGAGGTAATGTTGATTTACAACACTGTATATGTTTTAGGGGTGTAAGCTCACATCTTTTCAGATGTGTTACCACACCACACCCACAAACAAAGCACCGAGAATCCTCCATCTTACTCCATTAGGCCCCCCTCCCCATTCCCTATTCCCCCATTCTCTCCTGGTAGCCTCAAGTCTACAGTGAGATTTTTAAGGTTTACTTTGTCTTTTTTTTTCTTTTGTTTTGTTTCTCTGTATTCTAGATATATGCAATATTGCCCAGTATTTTTCTTTCTCCAGATTTATTTTTGACAATATCATTTGGGATATTATGTTAATAGTTTTTATATTCATTTCATGTTGAAATGATAATTTGGATAGTGGATTAAACAAAACTACATCACTCATTAATTTCAAGTGTTTCTCTTTACTTATTTTTGTTAATTTGTTTCTTAGAAAAAAATATACAATTTAATTGTGGCTCACATTGTGTATCTATTATATAGCACAGGAGTAAGCCATTACTCCTTCCTGAAAACATTATTAGATACTTACTAATGAAAAAAACAGAATCTAATTAATAACTGTCATCTTGACATAATTCTCTCCATGAGAAGACCAATTGTAATTCATTGAATGATTTCTAGACACCAAGTCACTAATATATGAATTTTAATTCCTATAAATCCAAAATAAGGGAGAAAAAAAGAATTTGATAACAGAAAGTTAATGGTAACACATTACATGATGAGTTTAATTAAAGAAAGCAGGTTTTGGGGCCTCCCTGGTGGTGCAAGGGGTTAAGCCTCAGCACTATGAAGCTATTGCAGACACTGTAGCAAGAATTGGATCCCCGGCCAGGGAGCTAACCCACATGGCACAGCAGACCTCTCCTGTCCCATCCCTGTTCCCCTCAGCAGTGTATTTCAGTAGATCCCTGTTTTGCTCCCCACTCTGTCTCTGGTGAATCCTCTCACCCACCTACATCCCAGCTCTTGTATGAATAAATCAATCTTTTAAGAAAGCAGGTTTTATTTACTATTTTGTATATTTTAACATTTTAGATTATTTTACATTTTTTAAACTTTACACTAATACCATGAATCAAGCTTTTCACATTTTCTTATTAATTTTACTTATACTCTCTGACCTCTTAGTAGTGTAATTTACTCGCATTTCTTAGATTTTCATACCTCTTAGAGACCAGAGTGATAAAAATTAATAAAAACATGCTACAGAGAATCTCAGTAACTTGGGAATTTATATGAAAATTTCAAAAGCAACGGTATTAAAAGTCTTATTTTAATAAAATCATGGAAGATTTTCTTTTGAATATTGAAATAATTATGCATACAATTAAAACCCGCACACACTCTAGCCACAGGTTGATTTCTTTTTGCTAGCTAATACAGTCTTCTCTTTCCCACTCACCATTCCTCTGTCACTCTTAATTCTAGACTTCACTCTACCTGTCAGATTGCTAGAGAGCTGCCACCCGTTTCATCTTAAAAACCTGACATTTAGCCTTTCCTCCTCAGCTCCAGTCAATCAACTATTTGAACTTTGTGAATGTACATTGCAAAATAGGTGGATAGTGTCAGTCTGACTAAAAACTGTGAGATTGACTGTTTCCTTCCCTTGAGAAGTGTGCAATTATGCCAAATGCAACTGTTGGCCTGCTTGTCTGATGGCCTTTCCGTCATGCGCTCTCCTCAGAAAGACCTGAAAACTGTCAGACAACAGCTGTGTGAAGCAGTTGGTATCACCTCTGGGAAAACACCTGTCAGCTTCTATGTACAGTCAAAAGTTCAGTGAACAAGAAGACAGTCAAGGTGGTGGACTTACAAAAAGAGAGATACTGTGGACTAGAAAGCAGATTGACTAGGAGTTCTGCCAATAATCACCAGTCTTTATACACTAGACCAGTGTGAAAGTCTAAGGTCTTCTGTCACAAATTCAAATGTCTTCAGAAGCTAGGTAGATAAATAGGTATGTGGGGAAACCAGATATTATTGTTACTGCTACTATACTATTATAATTGCAGCCGGATTAATATATGTAGGTATTGTTTTAAGCAATATATTCACACAGAAGCAACCACACACATTCAACCTTTACTGAAGCTATAATGAAGACAGTAATTCTCTTCATTTCACAGACAAATTAGAACAAGGTGCACAAGGTAATACAGTAAGCAACTGTGGGATTCAATTTCAAGCTGTCTACTTGTAGACACTATGGTCTTAATCTCAAGCCACACTGCTACACTAAATGGTGGAATTTATATCATCCAAAAGGTAAATGTATTAGGTAAAGGTATTAATTTGTAATTAAAAATAAGACAAAACAAATCAAAACAACAGATGAATGTGCTATTCTATTCAGTCAGTGATTAGTCTATATTCACAAGCAAAATAAAAGCTGGCACAATTTTTCCAGATTCCAGCTATGTGTTCTCATATAATCTGAAATTAAATATAAATAATTATGATACTGAATTGTATCTATACTAATCAAAACATGCTTTAAACAGTCATTTCTATACTTAAAATTTCTTTTTAGATTCCTTAAGTTCATTGTTTGCTTTACTTATATTTCAAGGGTAAACAAGAAACTAAAAAATTTCACAGCGCATATAGATGCAAATTGTTCAATTACACAGTCTACAATATAACTTTATTTTTTATTTTTTAAAACGATTTTATTTTTGCATAGGAGAACTGGGCTGTAGGCCAGAGGTTGGGTGATGAGAGGAGTCACCAGAGACAGCGTGGGGAGTAGAACAGGCAGATCTACTAAAATACCCTGCTGAGGGAAACAGGAGTGGGGCAGGAGAGGTCTGCTGTGCCATGTGGGTTAGCTCCCTGGCAGGGATTGAAGTCAGGCCATTGAGTGCTGAGACTTAACCCCTAGGCCTCCAGAGAGGCCCAAATAATAACTTTAAATGAGTCCTTTTTTCAAGTAAAAAGTAAATGATTGAGATAAATACTCTGATTATTGCTTATGGTACATTAATTTATTGTCATCTATATATAACTGATATTTTCCTTTTTAATATTAGCTATCAGATAAACTATTATAAAATATTATTTTTGTTTATATAATTAAAGAATGTTATGATGAAATAACCACTTGATTCACAGCCAACATTCTCATTTCTAAAGACTGTAAGGTACACAAGGCTGGGTCTGCCTTCAATCACTGGTTGTTTCAGAGACAATCATCACATTTAGGTTGCTGACATCACTTGTATTAATTTTCAAATATAGACTCTTGGAGATGCAATGAGAGATTCTTCTCCCATCCCCTTGGCCTGATTAACAAAAAATAAAGGATTATCCAAGTCTGTATCCATTATGGCACACAGGTACTCACTGATATACCTGTACATTAAGAATGAGCTTTTGGGCCTCCTTGGTGGCACAGTGGTTAAGCGCTGCACTCTGGAGCTGTCGGCAGCGGCAACGTGAGTTCGACACCAGGCCAGGGAGAGTCCCACATGGTGTGGCAGACCTCTCCTGCCTCGCCCACTGCTCCCCTCAGCAGTGTATTTCCGTCGATCTGCCTGTTCTGCTCCCCACTTGGTCTCTGGAGAAATCTCTTACCGCCCCATGCCTCTGGCCTGTACCCCAGCTTGTATGCATAAATAAATAAATCTTTAAAAAGAAAAAAAAAAAGAATGAGCTTTTGCTGCATCAGCAAGACAAGTCCCAAAAGAATACTTTATTGACTGAACTGTCCTCCTCCATCTTGTGAGGAAGAGCACTTTCTATGCTGCAGTAGACAATTATTGACCAACACTAATGCCTAAAAATGTGAAGTAAATTGTTTCATGGAAAAATTTATTCTCAAACTATACTAAAGCAAAACAACTGTATCCCTTCTCAGATTCTACGGAAAAAATTAAATTTTTCAAATTATTTTTAACTATATTTGAAAGGATTTTTAAAATGAGCTTTTAATATTTCACATAGACATGTATTTCAAATGCAATATTTTGCTTACGTTTTATTATAAATAAACATACTTAGTTTTGACTGAACTTCTATAGTAGAACAAAGTATAATTTTATTATAAAACAGTGAAACATTTTCCTTTTTAATTCACAAATTTGTGGCAGAAGATTTGTGCATGATAAAGGAATGAAATAAAAACAAAATCTTACTGCAGTTATTGTGACACTTAGGAAAAAATAGCAAGAATTTTCTGTATTCCAGGGACTTTTACCTTATATGTCACATAAACAAGTAAGTTCCAGTTATGGACACAAAATAAAAATTATTTTGATGACAAAATAATGGAGACACACTAAATATTAGGTTTGTTGATGTTATAAAATTCACAATAAAGCATTATTTACTCCCACTTTCTGTCATGACAGAGTTACTAAAATCTTCTTGTTCTATTCATAAACAATTAAAAACCTGAATATATTATGAACAAGCATGTTCAAATATTGGACAGCAGACAACACAGAACTGAGAACAGAGAGAAAAAGGAAACATGAGAAATGAGTCCTATAAGTATCCCAGCTTCCTGCCCAGATGCTCTTTACAAATCACTGTGTAGGAAAGGTAGGAAGGAGGTGCAGCTAAGCAGAGATGCAGACTTTCTGAGTTAAGCATTTGGGATAACTAGGGCAAATGGCTCGCAGAAAAGGAGCTGTGTGGTCAAAGAGATCCCGAACTCTGCAGAAGGGTCTCCCTGGGACTGTTAACCACTCTAATTGGTGTGCAGTGGTAACTCATTGTTTCAATTTATATTTTCTTGATGATGGCATATGATGTGCAACATCTTTTGATATTCCTGTTTGCCATCTGTATATCTTCTTTGGTGAAGTGTCCATTATGCTCTTTGACCAGTTTTTAATGAAGTTGTTGGTTTTCATCATCAACTTTGAGAGAGATATTGTAAGTCAGCTCAAGATTTAAAGGAAAGTATAGAACATAATGAAGAGGAAATGGAAGATATAGAAAAACGCCAAATTGAACTTTATGGATTAAGAACATAATATCAGAAGTGAAGAACTCAATGGATAGGATTAATGGCTGATCTGACACTATCATAAAATGATCAGTGAAGAGTGTAATAGCAAATATCCAAACTGAAGCACAGAGTAAAGAAATGGAAAACAAAATGACAAATACTTCAATAACCTGATAAAAATTATCAATATGTTTAACATACACCAATTGAAGTTCAAGGAGTGGAAAAGCAGAAAACATATTTTTTATATATTTTATATATTTATATATACTTACAGATGAAATATTTATGCTTAAATTCATATTAAAGACATTAAGCTATAAATATACATGTTATATTTTTAATAAAATTTCATATATTTTATGTAAAATATTAAATTTAACCAGTGAACTGAAAAAACTCAAGACCTTTAAAAACCTTTCTCTGCAAAAACCAAAAGATAACTCTTTTGAAACACATCCTCATCACTGCTGAAAACCAATGAAAAAGAAAAAACTTAAAAGTAACCAGAGGAGGGCCTCCCTGGTGGCGCAGTGGGTTAAAGAGCAGTGCTGTGGAGCTATAGGCAGAGGCGACAGGAGTTCAATGCCTGGCTGGGGAGATTCCCACATGGCACGGCAGACCTGTCCTGCCTCGCCCGCTGCTCCCCTCAGCAGTGTATTTCGATCAATCTGCCTGTTCTGCTACCCGCTCTGTCTCTGGTGAATCCTCTCACCGCCCCACACCTCTGGCCTGGACCCCAGCTTGTATGGAAAAAAAAAAGTAACCAGAAGAAAAACATACTTTGTGCATAGGACTAAAAGTCTTCTTATGAGAATTTATGTAAATCAGAGCTCAGTCAAAGATATATATATATATATAAATCTTTAAAAGAAAAAAATCTCTCTATATCTCTATATCTATATCTATCTATATATCTCTATATCTATATATATCTATATATATATCTATATATAGAGAGAGAGCGAGAGCGAGAGCGAGAGCGAGAGAGAGCGAGAGAGAGAGAGAGAGAGAGAGAGAGAGAGAGAGAGAGAGAGAGAGATTTATCCATGTAAGAGCTGGGTTGCAGGCCAGAGGTGCAGGGGTGGGCAGTAAGAGAATTCACCAGAGAGCAGAACAGGCACATCTACTGAAACACACTGCTGAGGGGAGCAGCAGGCAAGGCAGGAGAGGTCTGCTGCGCCATGTGGGAATCTCCCTGGGCAGAGATCAAACTCCTCAAACTTGTGCTGCAACGGCTGCGGATAGCTTCATAGGCTGAGGCTTAACCTGTTGTGCCATCAAGGAGGCCCGAAGATATATATTTATATGCATAAATAAATAAATCTTTAAAAAAAGTCTATAATTATGTAATAAACATAATGTGAAAGAAACAAACAAATTGTTCTAGCAAATATGGTGGAGGAAAAAAATCCTTAGTTTTTCCATTGCTTTCTAAAATTTTTATTCATTCAGTATTTAATTTGATTTCTAATTCAAGAACATATCCCACTGTTCGGTTAGTTTATTTCACAGCTCTCACTTTTTTCAGTGTGGTTTTATTTGGGTATTTGCCTTTTTTCTTTTGTTCCTATGTAGCAGTATACTATCAGAATATAGTTTTAAAATTCTCTTGATGCAGAAGGACTTTGTCTTAAAAAGACAAAGAGTAAAGGGTATAGCATGAGGAAGCACGAAATGTTCTATGCAATTCACGATCATCAATCTTTCTTCTAAAGACATTCAAATGGCCTACAGTCTAATGGCCCCTATGAAAAAATACACACCATAATACTTCCATTATGGATGGATACTAGTATCCAAATGACTGAACCTTTGCCTGACCTAATTCAAATGAATTGGGTTTTTTATTCAATGTACTACAGCACAAGGCAATTAATCCTTTTCATCTTCAGTTATTGGGGGAAGACATAGGATGGGGAAAAGGATACTAACCATTTTGTGCTGTTTTATTTGCTTTATATAAATTATTTTATTTAACATTAATTCTCTGAGGTAGCTGGTATCCACATTTTATATCTGAGGAGAAATGAGGAGGCAGCTGAGAAACATTATGCAAAATGTCCAATATTCAGAGTGTGAGTAACTACAAAAGTTAAAATCTGAACTAAAATTAATGTGGCTCTAAATTCTGCTCACTGCTGGAAAAAGGGCATATCCAACTGCAGCTTCAGGAAAACTCAGTTAATCTGTGCTTAGAAAGATTTGTACTTCAAATGTTCTTTAAAACACCTACTTAGTTTTTGTCACTACATGGTTCATGTCACAGGAACTACAGATACCCAGGTATGCAAATTACTTTACTTTGCAAAAATTCCTGGTTCCCTGCCCAAACTCTATCTCTTTTATACCATTTGTATTTTATGCAGATTAGTGCTGCCTATGCCCAACCTTCTGGCTAAGTGGGTTGATAACAGATAACAGCCATTTCATATTGGGAAACTCAGGCTACATTATCACTTGGTGTCCCATGGTTGATATTGTCTCAAGACCCTGCAGCAAATCAGAGCGGCTTATTTTCTTTCTAGGAAGATTTTATTTATATGGGGGTCAGGGAGGGCAAAGGAGTGTGGTACTCAGTCTTTCTTGACAGTCGCCTTCTTGATGGCAGAACATTGCTCAGCTCTGTGTTCCTCTTGAAGGTATATCCCCATTCTTTTCTTGATGAATTTGAGGGCTCACTTGTCCTTGGAGACCTTGAGCAGTTCCATGGCACACTGCTGAAGCGGGTGTGTGTGTGTGCAGACCTACACCTCTCCCTGATCATGTCCTGTATAGACCTGATGTGTTTGTTGAGGTGCCCTTTGTATGTCTCTGCTTGCTCATATTTTTGGTCACCTTGTGGCACTTGTTGAAGTCCACGGTCATGGGGCAGCATGGGGCAGCTCTACAGTGGCTGTTATAGCAGAAGTTGAAAAGTTATTTCTTAAAAGGAGAGTAATTTTTACAGAAGAAAGCGAATAAATGACTCAAAATCTAGAGGTCTACTTGCCAGCGTTTCAATAGCAATCCGTTTGCCATAAGCACTTCGATTATCACTATATTATCTGCTAGATCATAAGACCTTTATGGTAAGGAAGATTATACTGCAGTCTGACCTTGGTGCAGAGCCTGCTTTTTTCTGGTCCCTAGTCAAAATTAGGTATTCTCCCACTAATGTATTTCCCAATGCTTTACTAACAGCAATGTCTTCTGGGTCTTTTCATTCACATAGTTGCACATGATCGATCCAGTCTAACATTTCTAATCACCTAAATCTTTGCTACAACAGTTTTGTCATGTTAATCTCAATAACTATAGGGTCGTGCCATGGAGTCCAACTTTTAGTCTTTGAAAGTCATCTTTCAAAGTCATCTTCTGATGCACAAGTTAATACGTTAAAATAGAATATCCAGCAGGTGTATTCATCAATAAATTCAGCTAGATTTGGATTTTTATACCACTCTCCTTAGTCTAGCATCCTTAGAATCCATTCATGTCCAATTCTCAGGTTTCTGTTGAGATACATAGGTAAAGATTTGCAATCCTTTTGGTGTTAAAGCTATTTCTTCCTGGTAATATGGACCTCTCTCTCTTGGAACATAAAATTTGATTCTAGTTATGGATCAGTTACAGATCTAGTAGCCAGAGGAAGTTGTAGGGCTTGAGAATTAGTTTCCTATTTCAGATATTTATCCCAGATGAGAGTATCACAGAGTTTTCAAGTAGAAGAAAATATTGGAGGGAAAGCTGAATTGTAAATTGATTTGGGGACTCAAAATTATCAGTTTCATCTGTGTCTAACAAGAATCATGAATCCATTATTTTTTTTCCTCCTTTCCCCCCACCCCTGAATCCATTCTTTATCAATCAATGTCCTAACTTTCACATGAGAAATTTGTTGAGACTGTGAATTCCACTGGCATTGTAATGCAGCAACCCACACAATTACATTTTGTGTTTGATTTTTAGCTATATAAACCCTGCAGCTACCAGAAATAAGAGATACATTTAGGTCTATTATAGAAGCTATCTGATTCTCAGATAGTGATTTAAGCTGAGAGTTAATGGGCCTGAGCTTGTCATTTCCTCTTTGTTATCCCTCAAGTGCACTTTAAAGAATCCCTCCCACATCACAGTCCCTATGTCACCCTTATTGTCATATTGGCCAAGTTCAGACACCACATGGACTCTAAAGGCCTGTGCTTTAGTCGGCACTTCATCAGACTTACAGACAATCATTTATGCATTTATTCCACAGTATCTTTTGAGGTTTATTATTTACTACTTTTCCCCCCATGAATTGTTTCGAGAGTCTAAAAATTCCTTATCAGATTGTGTAATGTTTTTGAGAAAAGTTTTAAAACTGATCATTATTAAACATATGTATTTTTGGACCATAGTAATTCCTTTATGATGTACAGTGTTTTAAAATTTATAAAACTGTGCCTCCCTGGTGGTGCAGTGGGTTAAGTCACAGCACTATGAAGCTATACACACCCACTGCAGCATGAGTTCAATCCCCAGCCAGGGAGCTTCCCACATGGCACAGCAGACCTCTCCTGCCTTGCCAGTAGATCTGCCTGTTCTGCTCTTTACTCTGTCTCTGGTGAATCCTCTCACAGCCCCCTACACCTCTGGCCTACACCCCAGTTCTTGTATGCATAAATAAATCTTTTAAAAAATAAAATTTATAACTTTTTCATATACAGCATAATCATATTTAATCATAGAAATCTTCTTTATAAACTAGCATATGTTTAGTAACAATAAGTGATACTAAAATGTTTCCTATTATGGTACTAGAAATGGTATGTAAGCTTAACGCTATAGATATTGAAAAGCTTGATTTTTGACAAGGTATTTTATAAATTTTCTTGTGCCCTCCAAACAAACAACATTATAGAAAGGTGGCTATATAAATATATAGTTTGGTGGATTTATGTATTTTAAATTCTGTGCTTAAATATTACTACTTAATCTATTTTATCATCATTTACATATTAATTTATATAGTCCTGGAGAATGATTCCCTAAGATATAATTTAATACTGTCCCATTTCTAATCAACATAAGGTAGGTGACTACAATCTGGGAGAGGATGCTGATATATTAGGAAACAGAATTAAAAATTTTAAACAAATTTCAAAGATGGAATTATGAAATTAATATCAGCAGTAATAAATACAAAGCTTTTGTTTTATATCAGATAAATTGCATAAACACTACCTGAAAGGACACTTGTCTAAAAAGCATTTTATATGAAGATTTAAGATTGTTTGGTTGAAAAAATCAATGCAGTATTAAAGCATGACCAACTAATGCGTCCATTCAACTTGGGTTACATTAACTTAAACAGGATAATGTATAATTTGAGATTTTAGGCCATAGGAATATATCCCCTCTAGCATTCAGACAATACTTGAAAAAGTCTTTATGTACTTAAAACCCAATATCTTCAAAGTTACCAAAAATATTGGGATAAACCAGGCAAGGACAAGTAGAAAAACAATAAAAAGTAGAAACCATTCCTGGCAAGAGCATTATGAAATTTGGGCTGTTTATTAGTGAGAAAAAAAAATAAGAATCTCTCAGGACAATATTGTACAATGAGTATTATATGTATAAAAAGTTAGTCTTCTTTAAAGATGCAAGTGGCAAGCTCAGGACTATAGGAAGCATTACAAAAATACAGACTTAAGATTCACCTAAGGAATATTTACAACTAATATTAGCCATCCTTGAAAGTGTGCAATAAAAGCCAACTGACCATTTGCAATAGATATACAGGCATTTCCACACTGACTATGTGATTGGGCTAGGGATGTCTCATGTCTTCTTGCTTCCTGAGATTCATTATTCTGAGTGCGTGAGGAAGACATTCATACAAAGATATGAGAAAGACGGAACTATTTAATTTATGTTTTTGAGCTTTTCATCAACTGAATTGATCTTGAAGCTAGAAATGATAGAACAAACATGGTTAGAAGAATTAAATATTAGGTGAGATGGCTGTGAGATAATATCCAGTCACTTGAAAGTACTTTATGGGAAGACATTTTTTTCTTTATGTATTGTGTAGATGTAGATGTGATGCTACCAGAGACATTTCCAATACATTTCATTTAAGTGTAAAAATATAGAAACTTCTGAATTCATATTTAATTTTTATATTTTTAAAATTACAATTTGTCAAATGCAAAAATAATAAACAAACCGAACACATTTGGCAAAATCTATAATAAAGTATACCCCTAAATATCAGGTATGTTCCCAAATACAGAATAAAGAAATCAGAATATACAATATATTCATGATATCTGAAATCTTAAAAGTAGAACAACAGAGAGATATGCCTTTAAGCCATTGTTTTTAACCACAGTTTAAGGAAAAGAAGGTTTATTTGTAGTGAAGCAATTTACCGCACATAAAAACAACACAGAAAAGATATAAGTTCACTGCAACATATTGACCGCTGGGAGTTAGGGGAAAAAAAAAGGTAGCAACCCAATTTAATCACTCAGCTTTTGCTTACACTAAGAGCTCTAAATCTGTCCTAAACTACTGGTTTTTCTAAGATAAAGCACAGAGTGTTCCCTTAGGTTCCCTGGGAACCTGAAGTTACATCTCTGCACAAAATTGTTCCAAGAAAGTAGATTAAATATAGAAAGAGTACACATCCACATGCTAAGCAATTACACTGGTCAACAAATTTTTACAAAAGTTACTGAAAGAAAGTTAGTCATTTCCTATCAATTTGTATGTGCTCAACACGAATATGGCAATCAAATTCTAATTTTGGCTCATTTTTTTGTAATCTGCAATAAATTGATGTTTACATCATGAAATGCATGCCAATAGTAATAGGCCTATGGTTAATACCTGTAAAAAATCAAGTCATAGACTACTTCTTAGATTTCTTTGCTTGTCTCTTGTACAGCTGTTCAGGAAGAGAATAGATAGAAGACAGTTTCCATTGTGCAAAAGCACAGCCTTGAGACTCAGTTTCGAAGAGCCTAGAAACAGTCTCCATTTTTGTGTGTCATGAGTGATTTCTAAGGCATTCATGAGGCCCTCAATATCAGAACAGAATACCAGAGCACTTTCCTTTCTGAAGAAAGGCCCCAACTGTTGGTGGCGCTTTTGATCTAAAGCAATTGTGACATCTTCTAGAAGATTTCATCATTGGAGTCTTGATCCTAGCAATTCTGCTTTGTTCTTGGATAAGTCCAAATCACGAACCAGGTCATTTAGTTCTTCTTGTGTTAGTCTGTGTGGGGTTGAGGATGCACCACAGTGAAAATCTGGATCACTGTGTACTGATGGAAGAGGAGAAGAACAGGTTGGCTCACCCTTGTCCTCATCAGATTAATCAAGAAAATATTCTGCTGGAGGTTCTGGAATAGGAAGTCCCTCCCCATGTGGAACTGGTCTCAATGCAGACGGAATGCTTGGGTAGACTCTTCTCAACTTCTTTTGCTTTGTTCTTCTGCCGGAAAGAGGAGGAACCAAGCAGAAGGAACAGTCTTTTATGTGGTTGCTTGGCTCTCTCCACACCATGGGGACTGCAAACGGCATTGATGGTCTTAGGCCATTTAACCACTGTGAAAGCTGTGTTGTACGTGGACACAGCATATATGCAGGGCTCAAGGCTTGTCTTGGTCACCCACCTTGCATCTGAAGTAAAGATGATAAGACTTCTTCACTTGAGAAGTGATATTTTTCTTCTGGTTGGCAAATGTCACTTCCCCACAAATAGAGCAGAAATTGTACATGCTATTAATGCACTTTTGAGGCATTACTGTTCTGTATTGTGCCTAAATGGATAAAATCATAACCATTCTATGGAACAGTAGCTTAAACTGTCTCACACAAAGTCTGAAATATTTCCAATGCTCAACCTTTCCGACAGGGCTTTATCTAGTGCACTGCTGACGTCAGCTTTCTTCAGCAGCCGCCTGGCTGTAGAATTGCATTGCATCAGAAAATGATGCAGTCACCTCTGGATGATGTGTGCATGATGGTATTATGCAATGCTATGCAATATTACATCATCCTAGGCTGATTTAGGATGTTGTTGCGTCGTACTGGGTACATTTACACGGTAAAACATATAAAATGGATTATATGAAATATCTTCAAAATGAGAGCCAACAGAAAATTTTTAGGTTTATATTCATGTTCAGCACACCAAGATACTACAGATTAGGGCCTTTTTAAGTCAGTAACGATCTCAATGCTGACCAGTGTTATTTAAAAGCTATCAAGGTATAGAATGCATACTTAGATTAATCATTATCACCATTTTCCATTTCTAATATCACTTTCTGTGAGATTATATCCATATTTTACATTCTAAGAGACAAATTTATTGATGATTATGTGGGATTACTAGATGAAATTACTGTGATATCTATGGAAACTGTGAAGTAAGGGAATTTTTCTATCACCAGGCTTCATCACTATACCCAAGTCCTTCCAGGTGGTTGTGTGATTCGTTGTAATTTGTAGATAAATAGACACATTCACCATTTTTATGTTTTCTCCAATAAATCTATCTCTTTCCTCTCTTTGAAAATATCTCCTGAAATTGACTAGATCCAGGATTTAAGTCATGAGGTGACTGTGACATTGTCTTACTGAAGAAATTTTCTTTTTCTAGTTCTGGGGCCTTGGAGACATAGACTGAACAGATGCGGCAGCAAAGAGATTCAGAAGTGAGGACTCAGATTGTTCATGGCTGTTCACATTTAAACTATTATCCCCATTTTATAAATGATAAAATTGAGGCTCAGTTGAAGAAACTGTGATCATATAGAAGGGCACTGGTATGCACAGTCTGTATTTCCCAAGAACCATTATTTGAATAGTCACTTCACTAGTCAAACAAAACTTTAGAAGATTTACATCTAAAGATTGACAATTACATGGAATAATATGTTTCCATTTGAAAAGAAAATGTGAACAAGCCCAGAAAAATTTGGAATCATTTAAGATGTGTTCAAAATGAGTGTTTAGATGACAATTCAAAGACTCCAACTTTAAATATAAGCAACAGTCTCCGCAACTAAGTCATTGATTCCTGACTTAGGCAATTTTTAATTTTTTGTAACAATAATGATGACTGATTAAAGCACTTGCTCCTATTCTGGAATCTTATTAGAAACTGTGATTACCAGACATTTCAGGAATCATATAGTAGTTCTTCTCCCTGTTATCCACAGGGGATACATTCCAAATACCCAGAGGATGTCTGAAACCACAAAGAGTACTAAAATGTATAACACTATGATTTTCTTCTACATATATACCTATGGTAAAATTTAATTTTTAAACTAGATGCAGTAAAATGTTAATAACAATAACCGGTAATAAAAATAGAAAAATTTTAATAATAAAATGCAATAAAAGATACACGAATGTGATGTTCCTCTCTCTAAAAATATTTTATGATAGTTATTTTTCAACCACAGTTGACCATGGGTAACTGAAATTGTGGAAACTGAAACTATGGAAATTGGGTGAGGGGGTCACAGTATAAGAAAAAAAAAAAACAAGTTCAGAATAATGAGCTCATAGGTTAAATGCTTAAGATACAAAGTGATTTTTAGTGATTACATCTCAAACAGGAATGACAGTAGCATTAAGCTTAAACATTTGCCGCTACTTTCATCTGATTAGGAGAAATTTTAGTAATTCTAACACAATCCTCAGACTCTTGGCATGATCTTACTATATGCTACTCCAGTCCTATTCAGTACACCTGGATTTCTGCCTGGCAGGTGTACCAGGAGTACCAGCCTGAACACTGGTAGCTACCTGTGCCCTGCCTCCTTCACATTTCACAAGATGTTCACTCCCACTTCTACTATCATAACCAAGCACAGACTTCTCAATTTAAAATAATAGCTATATTCATCTTCCCCCACCTAGACCCCTTCTTTACTACTCCGACACCCCTTCTTAACTCTTCCCCTCCCGTTCAAATGAAATTTCAGCATGCTTTCACCTCTGCTCTGCTCCCCTCTCTGTCTCTCTAGTGATACCAAGTTGTCACTAGACTGGCCGTGAAAATTCCTCCACAGGCTTGACTTTACTGAGAGATTAAAACTCTTCATTTCAAGCAATTACTTGATTTTACTTGCAGTATACTTCTATTACAAAATTCTATCACAAATTCCCAGTTATTCTAACTGTTCACTAAGATACACACACACATACATGCACAAATGGACTTTAAAATTTTCTTTGTTTATTATTGTTTTCTTAGCATATTGCCTTCTTCCGTAGGTCTCTGTTCTGACTCACTAAGGGTACTTTTAACAGAGTGATTTTAAAAGTGGTTTTGAAAAACGGGATGCATGATGAATATAGTCTTTGAATCTTGGCCTTTCTGAAAGCTTTTATTTTCCTGACAGATCGAGTGACATTTTGGCTAGGGATATGCTTCTTGGTTCATAAACTTTTCCTTTAGTAGTAGGCTATAGGTGTTAATTCTATTGTCTTCTAGTTTCTGTTGTGGCAGATGAGATAACTGTGCCATACAATTCCTTTACTGTTTAAATGTTTCGCATAGAGACTTGAATTTTGAAGATTTTATTTTATTAGCTTTTTTTATTTTGAAGAATTAGAAAGATATGTAATTTCTTCTGTATTCAATTTTTCCAATATTTGACATTTTCAATATGTACACTCAGGGAAATTTTTCTCTATTATGTTTTTATTTAATATTGATTTTCTTCCACTTCTAACTTTTCCTTTGCAACTCCTCTAAAGTGCTATTTCGTAATACTTTGTCTCATCTTTTTCCTTATGGCTTCTACTTCTTTTGCTCAGTGTTTTTAAAAAGATATTTCTCATTCTAGATGTTTTAGGATAATAATCTAATTCTTAACATTATACATTGTCTTCTTAAATTCAGTTATTGAGCTTTAAAATTCAAATCTATATTTTCCATTTCAGTATAAAATGGTAGGTTTTCTTAAAAAAATTGCTACTATTTTTATTTGCTTGATAAAGTAATGATCTGCCTCCTCCAATTGTTTTTTATCCCTAGGAGCTGCTTGTGGTGAGCGTTTTTCTTGATCTTTCTATGCATGATTTCTTGATACTTTCAAGGACATTATTTTTATTTGTTACCCATGAACCTATTTTCTTATGAAAATTAGGTCAAGATGCTCTAGATATTGACATAGAAATAACCTACATTGTGTGGGTCTGAATATACTTGGCAAGCCACCAATCTTCCATTAGTGGCTTCAGGAAGTCTTTCTGATCCTAGGTTTCCTTTTTTACCAAGGGCTAATACTATTTTAGCTTCAGGGTCACCAGAGACCCAGCTCCCCTGTATAGTTTATGTTATAAAGGTGTCAATATATGGGTGCTTATAGGACTATCCATGTGCCAGTCAGGGATTGCAACTGCTTGCCAGAATCCACACCTCCCTGCAGGCCAACCTCTTTCTATGCATTCTGACCCTTATATTCCAAGGACTCTATGCTATAAAGCAACAAAACCCATACCTCACATACGGTGATTAAGTCCTATGCCCAAGGCCTCTCTTAGTGGTATCCCCAGTTCCTCACACCCTCAAGAGAGTAGCATAATGTCTCCATAATTTTAATATGATTAAGAATTACCTGAAAATTTTATTAAAATACAGATGCTCATTCAATAGTTTTACAAATGGGCAGAAGTGTTTTCCAGTGGGATATATGTATATGTTCTATAGATCATTCTTAGTCTAAGAAGAAGATAGTTAATGTAGTTAGCAATGGTTATAAAGAAAAAAGTAGCAAGGAGGAATAGTCTTATTTCCATCTTCCTAAATTTCCTTTTCTCTTTAAGTGCCCTACTTGCTTGTGCTCCTCCATGCAAGGGAGAGGCTCTGGGTCACAAGTCTGGTATAGTGGTCACTATCCACAAGTCTGGATGGTGGTCAGTGCTGATGGTGAATGCCTCTTTGTTGCATTTTTAAGATAAAATTCTTCATGAATTTCCTGTACCATCATTTACCCATGTGCTGGACCCCTAATTACAATTATGGAACTAATTTTTTTCCATGACATTTTGATATTATTCTTGGCTCTTTAATTCCAATTGCTACTCCTATTCTAGATCCTGACCTTTGCCAATCTGCTCTATAAAACAATAAGCAAACTAAATATGCTAAAGTTGCTGTGGACATTTTAAGCAAGGCAACTGATATGGAAACCTCAAATATTTATTTCTTTAAATAAGTCCTATAAACATAAACAGCTAGCTCATAAAGTGGTCAATGCTACTTATTTTCTAAATATTGCTGCATACCAAAGTCTGACAGTATCCATACATTCTAGAACAAATAGTTGTTTAACTCATTCGATCAATAATCATACTGAAAATCTATTATGCATCAACCACTCTGTGATTGTAGCTTAACAGTGAGGAAGATAGGCATTGCTAGCAACTCATAATAATCAATATTGACTAGAGATTCAGAAGATATTTTACTGGGTTACTGACCTTCTTTAGATTATTATTTTATTCTTTATTGTTATTATTCTTTGGATTATTATTTATTTATATTAATATGCACACAGAATTTGTTTAAAGTGTAAAGAAATACTTTATAGTCATGCTTGATTTGAAATGATTTGTAGATAAAAGCAATATAAATGCATTAGAAATATTAAAGTAGTAAATTTAGGAGTATATGTGTTGGTCGTAATTAACATGAAGATGTGGATGTGATGAGTTTTGCTTGAAAGGTTTTGATGCCATTAAACAAGGGAGTATATCTATGTTGTGGCTAAAGTTAACCCCAGGAAGCTAGAAACAACTGCGCAGATTTGAACATTGATTGCCAGCTACAGTTCACCCTCCTTATACAAATGATGCTGGAATGAGTAAAACTATATGCAACTAAAGGAAGTATCAAAAGGGGTGAGGATACATGACAGCTGGCATGTTCTCTTCTGGTGGAAGGAACTCGGCAATTTAGGGGGATTTGTGAAAGGGGCCTTGGGGGAAGGGCTTGGAGGATAAATACAAAGTACTGCAAAGGACTTGGGAGTTGCAGTCTCTGAGCATCTCAGGTACTCGGGATGCCTCTGTAGGTGAGACTGTGAAGGCATAAACCAAACACTTCAGAAAGGCCATCCTTGCTCAGCCTTTATTCTGATGGATTGTTGAACTCTGCTGCTAGGAGATGGTGCAGCTCATTCCCTTGCTGCTTTCTGAGTTGGTGTGTGAGTTATTGACAGTTGTGGCAGGTGATACATTTCTATTACTCCCCTTAGTCTTTGTCACCAAGGATCAAGCACATTTGGGGTGGGGTGACAATATGTAAGCTGGAGAATAAGTAGTACATAACATTATAAAATTTATAGTCTAAGGGTTATTTAATGCTTTAGACACTTTTATTATAAATAAGAGTCATTCCTACTTTTAAAGGATATCAAGGTTACATACAAACCTGTACCAGGAAAACTATATGCAAAGTCAAAATATCTTATTCTTTTACATTGCACAATTTGATTCCTAATAATCAAATAATAGTAGAAAATAAAATAGACCTATTAGGTCAAAATGCAAACAAAAGTAAGAAGGGCTACTACTGATCATTAAATGGCAAGCTACATCAGTTTCCTATAAATTTCTTACTGATCAAAGCCAACACAAGGAGCATGCAAATGGAATATTTCTAGACTGTCTTTGTAAGAAGCAAAGTCAATTGAACTGAATAATGATATAAGTTAGCTGTGCTATAACACTGCTGTTTCACATGAATGTAGCAGGTGTTGTCTATTTTACCATTTTTAGATACAAGAAAACAGAATTAGAAATCTGTGTTTCACAAAGTCACACAACTAGCAAGTGGTCTGGTCAAGATTTGAATTCAAGAGCCTTTGGCTTCTGTGTTTACAGCACATTGGGTCAGTAATATAAGCAAAGAAGACAAGCAAACCCCTGGAAGTGAAATTGAAAGACAGCTTCTGAAGATTGTGGAACTGTGGGCCAATGTGAAATGATAGAAAACAAACCATCTTACATACTGAAATCAGAGAATGATTTTTGGAGAAAAATCTGAAAATACTTCATAGATATCAGTAATACTACAAAGTAATGACTCAGTAATACTTCAGAGTACATTGATGATTTTCTAATGTCCTTAATCAAGTTCCTTTAGTAATTAGCTTTGCAACAAAAACACAATTTCTATATTTTACTAATGTACTTTTTTTCCTCCAGAGGCCATCACCTAGACAGTATGCCCTAGCGTACCTTCAAGTAGTAACATATATCTAGTATTACTAGGCATTATTAAAAATTTAGGGTAACTAATCATTCATTAACTTTGATATTTTCATGAAAGTTTTTCATTGTCTTTTAGATGTCATTTAATGAAGAAAAATGTAATAGGCAGTGTATATAGTCCTAAATACTGCTTTTGTTGGGTCCCTGACTTAAAAAGGATTAGATTTCCAGAATTTGGCATTCAGTGACCAATGCCTGACTGATTGTATGTTTTAAAAGATTTACTAAAAGAAGTCAGAAACTTCTAAATAATAAAAAGAAACTTCTAAGATTCCATAGTTCTCAAACTGAAAGGTGACTTCTTTTCTACATAGGCACAGAATCTGGTACAAAGGAGAAAATATCCACTTAATAACTAGAGAAATGCAAAAAGAGAGAACAGTTAAGTGATCCAAGTCAAAAACATCAAATCTAAAAGTTCTGACAGACTTGAAACCCTTTCTTAGAATGTGGCCCTTATTCCAGGCTGAGCAGGGTGATGGGCTGCCTCTCTGTGTTGCTCCTCTCCCCAAACACCTGTGCTATCTTCTATTTTCTAGACCTTGAAATGTGGCTTCCGGTTAGTTGCCACTGATTCAATGACTTTGATCTTTAGCCCCTAAACCAAAAATTTTTTGAATATAGAATGAGAAGCGAGTTTCTCAGAAGACAATTCTCTGGCAAAGAGAAACATGAAGTTTTAGGGAGAGAAAAGCATTGCTAAAAATAATCATCACAAGTAAGACTGAAATTATAATGAATGAAAGAATGAATAATGATCATGCAAGAGGCCTTTAAAAGATCATATCCCATTCTATAATGCTTCTATGGTTGCCGTATTGTTCCTTCAGAACTGTTAGGTATCTAGAGAATTATTCATGGCAGTAGTTTCTACCTTTTGTTTTGTTGTTATATGTTGTTGTTTAACATTCATTTCACCTTCTTTTGGTCATTTCTTTTGACAATTACTTTTATTGTTTAAAGCCCAGTGTGAGCTTTTTTCAAGGTTAACCGCTATTCTCTACCCAAGAGGTGGTTAGTAGTTGGCATCTAGACAGTCCCTCCTTATAATCTGTATTGTGCATAAAAAATGAAAAATGGACACTTGTGAATGTAGGAAACAGCCATACTTTTAGAACCTGGCATTGCTTTGGATTTAGCTTTTCATGGATCCTCTCATATATCCTTCCAATAAATTCTGCTTCTGTTTGGGTTAGTCAGAGCGAGTATCTGTTTCAGGCAATGTTAAAAACCCTAATGCATTGCTTATACAAAATTTCCACTTGGCACTCTACTCTCTCTCATTTTGCCTCTGTAACTCCCTTGGAACTTATCACTAACCATCAATGTGTCTTTATAAACGTTCTCCCCTATCTCTTGCCCCTTCAAAGCTTCCTGCTCTGGCTGATTTTAAATACTTGACCACAACCTGGTCACATCCTGAGACAGTTAACTTCTCCCCACTTAAGCCCCTATATTCTGAAATAAATTATCACTGTCATTAACAGTACTTTTATTTTTCTGCCAGACCTTTACCTGGTTGCTCTTTATTCAGTAATCACATACTATTTTCCATATTCTATTATGCCACTTCCAATGCTTCCATTATTAACCAACATAATAGTCCAATCTGATAAGCTAACTTTACAATCATTTACATGAGAAATGAACCAGTATGAAGCGCAAATTGAAGTCCACCAGAAACAAGTATTTTCCAAATTGCCAAAAGGGCTATAGCATGTGGCTTCAAAATTGAAGAAAAAAAGACAAGAGAGGTCTTATTCTCCTTTTTGTGATTATGCTTAGAAGTATTTGTAGTTACTTAGGAGAGCAAACTAAGTTTCTACTTAGATGTAAGAAAATTCCACTCCAACTTCCATAAGTATAGTTATTTCTATATTTCTTCACACTGTGTATTATTATGATTTCAAAAATAATTCTCTTAAACACATAAATTTGCTAAAAAGCACTTCATTAATCACATTACTAATATGAAGATGAAAATACTACTTTATCATCCTTTTCTCAAATAAGTAGAAAATGCAACTCAGTAATTTCAATAAAAATGTTAGGTAAAGGGCCTCCCTAGTGGCACAGTGGTTAAACGCTGCACTGTGGAGCTGTCGACAGCTGCAACGCAAGTTCGATGCCTGGCAAGGGAGATTCCCACATGGCAGGGCAGACCTCTCCTGCCTCCCCCACTGCTCCCCTCAGCAGTGTATTTCCATCAGTCTGCCTGTTCTGCTCCCCATTCTGTCTCTGGTGAACCTTCTTGCTGCCCATGCCTCTGGCCTGTACCCCAGCTTGTATGCATAAATAAATAAATCTTTAAAAAAAATGTTAGGTTAAGAACCACATGAATGAATGCAAAGTGCTATTTTGGACCTCTATTAATATACATTGTTATTTTCAGAACTAAAAATCTGATGATAATTTGATGAAGATGTAATTAATGTGATATGATTGTATTATATATTATTTATATATTGTTATAATATTGCTATTTACCATTTTTAGTGATTAATAATTGCTATTGTATTCCTTCATAGTCTCAGTGTAGTGTAGAGGGGCAGAGGGTAAAGGTTTCTTCAGAGGGAAGAGAATGATGTGTTTCAGGTGCCACTGAACTCAAAGCATGGTGCCAAGGACAAAAATCACAAACTGCTAAAAGCAATTATAGAGGAAAATCCTTACTAAAATTTACAGCATATGTTGAAAAACTACATCCATACTGCCTAATTATCTCTGTAGGAGAACTTTCATCTCCAGTGACTGGAAATTTTAAATTCAAATTTTAGTATATATAGGTCAACATAAATCCAGAAAAAAAAAGTAATTGCAAAACTGGGAAATAAATTAAACCCACAGAAGTGATTTCAGCCAGCAGAAATAGTGCAGAAGTAAGTTCACCTAACAGAAATAACAACTATCATTCCAAAACAAAATTTTAAAAGCTATTCTTAAATGTAATAAAGGAAATGCTCCAATCTTCTACAGTTAAAAGAAAGCCTATAAATGAAACAACAAGGCCAGTTCACAAATAGTGACTTCTCAGATTTTAAATGTCAGTTTTACAGTCATATCTTTTCACATGGAAACAATCTCCAATAAATCATAAAGGTCAGATGAAGAAGAGAAAAAAAGGGTTTGGTGCATTTTTTTTTCTTTTCCAATGGTGAAAGTTTTGAGACAATTGTAATCAGGGGGAATTTGGTCAGTATCAGAGGCTCATTGCTGGATCAATTTTAAGGAAGAAGTTTCTGTGCATGAAAATTCAGTATCCAATAGTTTTGAAGAACACAATTGAAAATCATTACATTCAGTATACAAGCTAAGTTAGTCACAAAATACTCAGATATTCAATGAACAATCTGCACTATTGCAAAGAGAAAAGAATGTTGAGGGGAAGTCTCATTCATAATCCAGTAGGATTGAGTTATAATTCAGAGAAGCAGAAGACATCAAATGGGTACCCAGTTTTGTAGGAGAACATCTAAAAAAGCCAAGATGGGTTGATGGGTACAAGAGCTGGATGCATGACAAGTTGAGGATGTCAGCAGTTAACTAAGGACTGAATTTAGACCAAATTTCTTTTTCTTTGGCTTAAGAGTTAAGGCACCTTGAGTGAATGTCAAAATTCTCAGAATTTGGCAGGAAGATGTCAGGGACTGAGATCAAAGTCTTTTATTACCTTTGTTGAACTGAGTGATTGTATTTAAAAGATTCTAAATTTCATCAGTAGAGATTTCTGAATTTCAAACAAAAAAATTCATATATCATTAATTTAACTGCTAGGACTTTGTCAAGGCTAGAATGTATCACAAGTACTTCCCAAGTGTCCTTGAAATAGATTATGGATCAAGAGTCCTATTTTCACTTTCTCCTAATGTTCATTTACTTAACATAGATTCCTTACCCCACACCCTGCTTCTCAGAGCAGGGAAAATGCATAGCATAAAACACTTGAGATTATCAGCTGGAACTTGCATAGTTTGCTCTGTTTGTATGTTTAAGGAGATACAGATATAGATGTAGATAAATAAGTATATAGTTGCATACATATTTTTAAATGATTATTTTTGTAAAGAGTTGAACTCTATAAAAGAACAGCAAAAATCTTGCAAGCCTCAGTGTTAAATTAGATTACATTAATTATACTAATTAAAAGTATACCAACATGAAACTAGGTAACAAGCTATATGAATTAGGTACAGACTGTTCATGCCTATTATACATATAAAAATAAAACTCATTTCTAATTAAAAAGAAAAACCATAATATCAATAAATTAAAATGATCAACATTTTGGATTATGTTATAGTAAGAAACTAAATCACAGCTTACAAAATGAATATATTACTATAGCTATATGGTACTGGTTTTTGAGATTTTGGCATTGTCTTCTCCCTCAGAGCTATGCTCCTAGAGACTGCATTGTGTAACTTTTCTTGTTAAACAATTGCAAACCTCCCTTTGGCGTATGACTTGAAGTCTTGTAACTTTTAACTTTACCTCAGTTTATCAGTGGTGTACTCCATCAGCATTTGTTCTTTTCTCATTAGCCCAGGAAATTATAGCTGACACTTTGTGCCACTCTATTGCAAATACAAACACTTGTACTGAAATTGTATGATATAGGCAGGTAAAGGTGGCCATTCACATGATTCAGATTACGTATATATTATTAGCATATCATAATAAATATATTAAAATATTCATATAGTATAAACTTGGTGTAAACTCTACAAGTGTATTTATGGATTCTAAATTGTGATGTAAAATCATCACAGTGCTATCAAGGAAGTGGTAATAATCCTTTTATTCCTCAGCTTGAGCCATTTTTCCCCTTTTGCTTCCAGACTCCTGTCCTTTCCTTTTATCATTAGGTGGACCCTGCTGATTACTTGGTCCACCCCAGACCTGTCCAATCATGGAGAAAATTACTTTGATGTACACATGCACAATAAAGGATTGCTTCCATAATGAGCAACCACTCCCAGGATTATTTACAACTGCCTATATAGAAAAAGCAATGCTAAAGCAAATGCTAAAACAAAATGAGCAAATTTCTGTCACCTCATACCTTAGTGGGGATACACATTTTCACAGAAGTTCTTTCCTAGCATCAGTAAGACAAAACTATGCCAAAAAGCAGTATTTTGTCTATGTAGGTTGAAAATTTATTTCTATAACCACTCTCTGCTTTCTATATATAAAAGGGAATTGTGACAGCTGAAATTTTGTATTGCAAAATGCTACAATTACCAATTTACATCTGAGACTATTTCCTAGATGTGTGGCAAATATATTGGTCAGCTTTCTCTAAGGTATGCTGTCCTCTAACTCTAAAATATCAGTGTCTTTAATATTTATTCTTATTCAAATTACATGCCAGTGGCAGCAGTTCTGCTTCTTTTCCTTTCCTCTCCCTTAGCCTGTGATCTGTGCCTCAGATCTGTCCTATTGTGTTTTCAGAGCCTCAGGTTGAAGGACAGCCCTGCTCAAATCAGGGTGTTATCATAACAAAGCACAGGAACAAAAGCAGCAAAATCTAAAATTTTTTTTTTTTTTTTATTAGAAGTAGCATAAGTAGGGGCCTCCCGGGTGGCGCAGCGGTTGAGCGCTGCGCTGTGGAGCTGTTGGCAGCGGCGACGCGAGTTCGACGCCCGGCCCGGGAGAATCCCACATGGTGCGGCAGACCTCTCCTGCCTCACCCGCTGCTCCCCTCAGTAGTGTATTTCTGATCTGCCTGTTCTGCTCCCCACTCTGTCTCTGGTGAACCCTCTCGCCGCCCCATGCCTCTGGCCTGTACCCCAGCTTGCATGTATAAATAAATAAATCTTAAAAAAAAAAGTTAAGCAGTTAAAAAAAAAAAAGAAGTAGCATAAGTCATATCCACTGGTGTTCTATAAGTCAAAATGTTTCATCATCGGCAATCTAATCAATAGAGTGGAGAAATATTATACTTTGCCTGCAAAGAAGTCATGGGAAGGGTGTGGAAGGAGTCAAAATTTGAGATCCATGTGACCAAAATTATTACTGTAAACAATGTGTCAGGAATATGAATGAATATCAAATATGATTTTCTTGTCTTCTACAAGTTCCTCATGGGGGCCAGAAGCTGTCTATGTAGTCAGTCAGCCATCAGAAGGCTGTGACACTCATTAGCTGTTTAGTCTTAAGCAAACCTGTCTGTTTTCTTATCCGAAAAAATCAATAAAAAACCCAATTAATAATAAACTTTATTCTAGACATTGAGTGAGGTGCTTAATGTAAAAATCTTGAATATCCTGTTCGAAGTTTTAAGTTACTTTCACATTAATATGCTTTCCATCTCTCCCTCATCCATCATCTCTGTACATCATTCCACTTTAATTCTGAAAAGTACAGGCAATGTGCAATTTAAATAGTCATTTTTAATACTATTTTACATAAATCACTCTTGTCCTTTATGAAATAAAATTACCTTATTTTGTTTTTATTATTTATCAATTATTTCTACAAATGCATGTGATATAAAAGTAATTAATCTGGAAAAGGTGCACAGAAATTTCTTAAAAATATCTGTAGAGGCAAGCCCAAGTTTTGTCATTCTTTTGAGTTGCTGGTCTTTCTAATATGCATGACTGTATTACAAAAGCAAATTATCCAGAACAGTGAAAATTACATACACTTCCCTGGAACAGGCCTTTCTACTGCAAGTCTGTACATGCTATTATATTTATTTCATGCTTAAATGGTTATCCAGTAGTTTGATTGTTATGTATACTGTTAGAATATCTAATTGAAGAAAAATTTTGTGCCTGGGACTGCTCAGAGAGACAAGAGGTTACATTTTAGAAGCTAAATCTATTTCCAAAAAACTAAAATAAATCTTAGAATGTATTATTAAATTAAAATATAAATAAACATAAGTATTAGTTGTAGTCATTCAAATGTTCATTGGTTAGACGGTGGTTCCTAGAGCAGAGTTGCACCAGTTTGTGAAAGAGAAGGGAGAGATTTCCTTCAGTGGTTTGTGGGATGTGACAGTCCAGCAAGGTTGTATAGTATCTGCTGACATCTATCTTTTATTCAGTTGAATTTATTTAGAATCAGACATTTCAGGGGAGGAGGTGCTTTTGAATAAGAGGCCCTGTTGCCAAGAAGTAAGTGAAATGGGATAGAAATGATTACAATTTGGCTTGTGATCAGGAAATGGAATATGGTTTTTTTTTTTTACTGTTGAACTCTAAGATAAACTTGTTTTTTTATTTATTATTATTGTTATTTATGTCTTTTACATTTTGTATTCCCCTTGGGTAGCCCACCACTAATTCATCCGTGATCTCCGTGGTCCCTTGTATTCTTTTCTATTCCCTTTGGTGCCCTTATCTTCCCCTCCCCTCGCCCCGCCTCGCCCCCTCCCCGCTGAGTGTCTCTCTCCTATTTGGTTTCCCTATAGTCCTGTTATAAGTGAAACCATTCGATATTTTTCTTTTTCTTTCTGGCTTATTTCACTGAGTATGATTCCCTCTAATTCCATCCATGTCGTTGCAAATTGCATGTGTTTATCTTCTTTGAATGCAGAATAGTATTCCATTGTGTATATGTACCACATCTCCTTGATCCAGTCATCTATTTTTGGGCATCTGGGTTGCTTACATACCTTTGCTATTGTGACTAGTGCTGCAATGAACATATGGGTGCATGTATCCTTTCGGATTAGTGTTTTTGTGTCCTTCGGGTAAATTCCCAAAAGTGGTATTGCTGGGTCGTATGGGAGCTCCATGTTTAGGAGTTTGAGGAATCGCCATACAGCTTTCCATAGTGGTTGGACCAGTTCACATTCCCACCAGCAGTGTAGAAGAGTTCCTTTTTCTCCACAGCCTTTCCAGCATTTGTTATTGCCTGTATTTTTAATGTGTGCCATCCTCTCAGAAGTGAGGTGGTATCTCATAGTGGTTTTGATTTGCAGGAAATGTAATATGTTGTGGGTAAAGGGAATCTTCTGATGTAGCAGAGCGGGATTCCCAAGAACCAGTTGGTGCTGGAGAAAATGCTAGGTCACAGGGGCTGTGAATATATTGGAATTCTATGTTTGACATGTGTGGACTGCTATCAATATGATTGGAATATAGTTTGGAGTATTTTATTTTGTATTTTTAAAGATTTATTTTTGCATACAAGCTGGGGTAGCAGGCCAGAGGTGTGGGGTGGCAAGAGGGTTCACAAGAGACAGAACAGACAGATGGACTGAAATACATTGCTGAGGGGAGCAGCGGGCGAGGCAGGAGAGGTCTGCTGAGCCATGTGGGAATCTCCCTGGCCAGCACCAAACTTCTGCTGTAGCAGCTGCAGACAGCTCCACAGTGCTGCGCTTAACCCGTTGTGCCACCAGGGAGAGGCCCAGCTTGGAGTACTTCATATTTTTAATTCTTTGTACTATGTTTACTTGAAAATATACTTTGCATAGGCAAAGAGGTATGGATTTCTATTTATATTTACATATATAACACAAACACTGGACAATAATTAGCACAGTCTTTTTATATTATTTGCTCTTTAAAAGACGAATACTCATGATTAAGTGAACATATCCTAGTTGAAAAGCAAAACACACAAATTGCCAGAAATTGCAATAAATTTCTACATTTCCAGTTTCTTTAAATGTGTGATAGTCTAATTAACTTAAAGTGTAAAATACTGAGATGATTTCAGCTAATGATAAAACATTGTTGCCTATAAACATGAATAAACATCTTTCAGTCATTATTACTTAATTTTGCAAGGAATTTTATTATTATAAAACTACCATTGCATCATGATAATCAAGTTTCCAAAAGAAACCTATTAAGTTTCAATTCAATAAGAGAATTAAAGTGGTATGAGAAAACAAAACTCTATTAAGGATGTGATTGTCACATTCTTTTAAAAATTTTTTTTAGAGTTTAATTTAGTATTCTAAAGTATTTTAAAATAGTTACATATATGGAAAGATAATTCATCTCACAGCAAATGTATGTGTGATAGTCCATTTTTCTACCTCTACCAGTTCATATTGCTAGGCTAACAGTAAGTAAATAAATATCTGCCAACATAGATAAACATATAAAAAAGAAATAGGCAACAAAGGCCAAGAACATTTATTTTCTTACAAGTCCACTGTCACCTATAGCTTGATTTTACCTGAGTTTATGACCTGATTTTTATTAAATTCTCAGAGACCAGGAAATTACTAATTTCCATGGTGTTCTACATACCTCAAGGAAAGGTTACTCTAGTTCCTTTTAGAGGTTACTAAATAAATTATTGGATATTCCTTTAGGAACACTTCTAATGTTCAGTTAACCTATTTTTACTTGGAAAAAATTTGAGGTACATCCAGCTGGCTTACTTTATTATATAAGCAACAGGTTGTCTACCTGGGTCCCTCAACATTCTTCACCCATGGGATGTTGTGAGGCTCACAGGTTAGATCTGCAGTAAACGATTTCCTCAGCACCAGTACATGCACTGGTTTTTCTTCCACTGTTAGCAATAAGGAGTATCATGTTTTTCTTAGCAAAGTATTTAAGATTTAACTGCTTTTACTTCATGCAAATTTGAATTTTTTTTTATTTAAGCATTTAATTTTTTAAGTAATAGTATACAGTTTTGTATTTCCCTCATTTAGTTTATATGTGTGTGTGTGTGTGTGTGTGTACATGTGTGTGTTTGTGTTCTTTGTCTCTCTTATGTCCTTTGATCCCTAGCCCATTCCACCATCTTTAACCACTTTATTAACTAGCTGCTTCTCTGGTATCACTCTTATGTTGAGGACTATTTAAATATATAAGCTGCTTATTTCAAACACTACTTCTTGTATATAATGATTTGATGGAAATATTTTTAATGTGAAGTGATAAACAGGATCGCTATCAACATGAACACTCCACTATGTGAAGCTGCAATGAAAGGTCAACAGTGATAATACGAATAACAAATATTAGGCTCTAAATAGGAAGCCAAAGTGAAAACAAAGTTCCAAAATCTAAATATCAGGTTAGAAGATACCCAAGATGAAAAGACCAGCTAGGTTCAGTAAAAAAAGGAGTCACAGATACCAGAACAGGATAGTTTGCTTTAGCTTATGGGTGGGACTATTATTTACAAAATTAGGCTGGTTGTTTTCTCATGTAAGCAAGAGATTATCTAAATGGGTGAGACCATATTGGGAGACAGAAAACCGAGTTAATCACCAACAAAGGCCCTACCTGGACATAATATCTCCATTTCCAAAATAAATACACACTTACTCTAGTTTGCATAAAAGGTAAAAACTAAGAAGAAAGTATCCTATATTTAATTGGAAGTGAAATCATCTTATTTCTATTTCCTCAGAAATTCCTAAAACAACATTGCTTTTTGTTCTGCTCAACTTTGAAGTGATTTTTTTCAAACTTGTTTTCTCTCACATTTTTTCTCTATCTGATAACCAACCTGTAAAACTTCTTCTCCTACAAGTTTCTGGTGGAGTTATTTCTTCTCCTTTATTCATAACTCTTCTTTTGAACTTACCAGAAAGTACTGGAATTATATGTATATTCCAGTCATTCTTTAGTCTCCAGAAAAATGTGAAGATCTGCAGAACCAGGGAAATATTTTATTCCCTTTGCAATAGACATTCAAAGCAGAATTGAGAATAAATGAATGATTAACTGATTTCATTTACACAGTTACTATTCTGGTTCAACCACGAAAGAAATAACATGAATTAATTTCAACAAAGATTTATTCAACACCATATACTAGCCTAGGAGACGAGGCTGTTATGAACAAACCAGATGTGGCCTTCTGTCCCCATTGTGCCTCCACTATCTTTTTAGAATTATCTTTCTTTGCTCCCCAATGACATTAGTCACTACCTTAAATGCCTCTGTATATTATCCACTTCTGAATTTTCTTTTTGTAGAGATTTTTCTTGCTTGAGCTATGGCTTATCTATGCTACCAAATAATTAATTACTTAACATTTTAATTCAAGAGTTACCTTTCAGAGAGGTAATTTACCCCATCTCAACTTCCTCTTACTTATATCATGTCCTCAAGCACATATAGGTGAAGTAGTCGGTTCATCCCAGGACTATAGCTGAATCTAGATTTAAATGGTTCTGAGGTAGAGATTATGTCTTATTGCCATTTTCAAGCCAGCAAATCTATGCTGACAGTTGTTAATGGTAATAGTTAAAGCTTGTTTTCTGTTTTAAAAGCTTTTTAACTGAAACAATAAAAAGTTATATTGTCAAAAAATCTTGATGTATCTGTCACCATTTCAAAAAGATTTATTTCATATACCATTTGTTTTCTTTTAGATTTTTTTTGGTAGAAATCTAAATCTCAATGATAAAATTAATAAAACAGGAAATTATAATAAATATTTTAAGTTTAACTTTAATAAAATTTCTGTTTTCAATATTAGGTTATGTTTACACCATGAGCAATAGTTACAAGACAAGGATTCAATTGCAATAAAATAATTATTTTCTTACCTTGAAAAAATTATTTTTGCATGTACAGTTCTTTTATAATTTACACTTAATAAATAAGTAAAAATTCACTGAGGAACTTGAAAAGTTTTTATATTTTGTAGAGAGCGCTAATTTATTTTAATTTGGGAAAAAATTCAGAATAATATTTCTAGGAACTTTATAGTTTTTATGATTTGAAATAATGAAACTATTTTATAAGTTTCTGAAGAACTATATTATTCCTGCTATAATATAAACCTGCTTCTGTTTTTACAAAATAAGGTATAAGGGTGTGTAAAAACCAAATATATTATTTTTTAAGAAAATAAACATGTTAATTAAGTCTACACAGGCATTTTTAGTTTCATTTTTAACAGTAAGTGGTTAAGTAAGAATGATTTAATACTATTTGAAATCTAGAACCTGTATTTTCAATATCATGGAATGAATATAAAGCAAATACATTTGTCCATCATTTTAAATTGCTATATTAGCAAGACTATTCAATTTTTAGAAAATATATTTATTATAATCCATATTAGTACTTCTTGGGCATCTTTAAAGTGCTGAAAGAAAATAACCACTGACCTATTTAACTTATAAATAAAACCTTCAAAAGTGAAGCCAAAGTAAAATGAGGTAGGATAGGTTTTATTCTAGTAATACAAGGACGGTTCAGTATCAAGAAGTCCATTAATCCTTAATACTATCTCACTAGTAGAGCCGAGTCATATGGTCATCTCAAAAGATGTTTGATAAAATTTAGTATGCACATTGAAATTACCCTCCCCCCCATACACTTTCTCTGTGAAAGAAAGAAAAATAGAAAGCCTATTAAAAAATTAATTTTCTTTTGAATTACAAGGCCAATTACTGGTAACAAGATGGGAAGGGAGAGTGGAAGGAGGGGTTGGAGAGAGGAGTGAATCAGGAAAAAGGAGCAATGGTGAAGGATAGATTTAGACTTTTAGCAGTGACCTTAATGTAGTACATATACATTTATCTCAAAGATGAACTCCTGACAATATATAATATTATAATACAATGCTACTCTATTAAAATAATTATTTTACTTCAGTCTCAAATTGTCACTTTTTCTATTCTATTCATATCTCAAATATATATACTATTTCACAGTTTTGGCTATTCATGTTTGTTATTTCTTTATATATTTATAAAATTTCTTTAAAAAATTCTTTAAATCTTAGCAACACTAGGAAAAGAGTTTGTACCACTAAAATTAATCCTAAAAATTAACTCTCAAGTAGTGTCACCATTAGAACATTATAATTATAGGGACAGTATAAATTATTCTCCAAGAAAATCACAATGTACAAATGGGATATGTTCTGAATAACTGGCACCAAACAAAAAATTCAACTCCAAACGTACTAAAATGTAAATGTAAATGGCAAACAAATAAAAAAGTCCCCTCGGAAGACGTCTTCGTGATTATGCAGTAGGGAAAGATTTCTTCAATTGGGCAGAAAAATCCAAATTATAATGAACATTAGACCTCCTTGGGGACCTAAAATCATGCTCTTCTCACGTATGAAGAAACCAACGTCCAGAAAGAATAAACTTGAGTAAAACACCTTCAGGAAACTGAAAATATATGCTAGAACTCTAGTTTTCTGAATTCATCCTTAGAAAGGTTTTGTGATCCATTAAGCATTAGGACATAATAGAATGTTTAGACCCTCTACTCTCCTTTGGTATTGATAGCACTTTCATGTTCCAGGCAATGTTTTGAGCATTTTATATATGTTGCTGCCTTTAATCTTTGCAATGTCTCTATGACGTGAATCCTGTTATGATTAATTCCACTTCATAAACCAGGGCACAACACTGAGATCTTTAGTAATTAGCGCACTATCACACAGCTGGTGAGAGGAAAGCTAGGACTCTAATGCAGGAAGCATCAGCTCAGAGCCTAGACTCTAGCCACCATTTTTTCAAAAAATATGAAAGCTTTACATTCAATGTCTGTGTTTTAGTTTCAATTCAAATAAATTAGGAATTGTGATGTCTAGGATTTTCTTGAGGATTAATATTCTAATTTTTGCCACCTATTTTAGATTCTTCCCAAGGTCTTTAAGCTCAAATCTGCATTTCCAAAAGACCTGCAAAAACCTTACAATACTGTATCCCTTTTAAAAGTCCTGTAGTACTTGGAGTTTTGCATTTCAATGTAATTTATCCTATATCTTCTACTATCTACTGTATCAAATGTTCACATTTTACCCCACAATTGTCCCACAAACTTCATTACTTTATCATTTTATGGTACTTGAGCTGCATCATATCATACTTCATCTTGTATTTGCCACCTTCATTTCCATATTTTATATACACACACATATTTTAATCCACAATTGGAACATTTTCCAAGGGCACTGATTTATTGTATTACATTATTTTAATTTAAAGTTTGCTTTATTTCTACTTAATATAATTTTGTATGTCACTGTTTCTATGCCCCTTTAGAGTTTAATGTGTGTTCACATGTATCTAACATGGTTCCACACATTGTTGAAAGAAAAATTTTACCAGTACATGTTCTGAAGTCAATCACAAATGCCTCCCAGATATTTTATTAGCAAGATTAAAGGATAACGTTTGGAACTGTAATTTACCTAATATTATGTCCAGTTTTGCTCTATAGAGTAATAACTAGTATGACTCTTCTATTGCTCAATGATAGTCTCAGTGAAAAACTGTTTATAAATAGTAGTTACCACTACTTTCATTAATTTAGGTTTGGTGATTGAGTCAATAACCAGTTTTAGAGATGTAAAGGAAATACCTCAGGTTTTCTATCATATGAGGGTTCATGTTTTTCCCTGGCTAACAGACCATTAGCTCTATAATTAACGCTATCAAGGAAATTTGCTAATTAACATTTGTTTACAGCATATTAAGAAGCTCTGTTAATTACTGAAAACATGAAATGTGTGTTGTTTTTTGCAACCCAAAGTGTTTTAATACTTATTATCTGAAAACATTGGAGGATGAGGATGAAGATGGACAGAAGAGGATTAAGGCTTCTCAAACAATTGCCAGATATTATATGTATAATCTGGATAGTGAAATTAAGGATATTTTACAGTAAATTTTGAAGAATGTTAGAAGGAAATTACAATATATTTCATCTTCATAAAATCATGTTCTCTTGAACAGTCAAACATTAATGGATTTCCTTATTTGTAAAATGAGATTACTAAAATTAATTATTTGTTACATTGAAGGATGTTGGCAAGATAATTTTTTAAATGAAACAGTGAACTTCTTGAACTTCTTTGAGTTTGGTGAGTGAAACTAACATAAACATAAGAATGTTATTAGTAAATCTACTGTTTTAGAATGGGAACATTACCTCAGCAAACACGGAAAACAAAAGTGACTTACTTAAACTGAATACTATTTTGTAAGTAATTCTTCACATGTCTACTCATGTAGACCACTCATATTCTTTACAGCCTTTAGGACAGGCTTATGAAAACAAATATAATGACCATCTAAATATAACATTTTATGAGTGATAATTATTTTGAATGTGTATAATATAACAGCTTGTTGGAAAATGGCTACTTAAAGTATAACAAGTGTTGGACATTTTTTTAAGTGGAGAAAGGGAATCTGACATGGTAAATAGTTTCAAAAGAAAAAATATTCAAAGATTTAATAATTCAAAATTCATATTAGGGCCTCCTTGGTGGTGCAGCAGTTAAGCGCTGCGCTGTGGAGCTGTCAGCAGCAGCGAAGCGGGTTCGTTGCCCAGCGGGGAGATTCCCACATGGCACGGCAGACCTCTCTTGCCTCGCTTGCTGCTCCCCTCAGCAGTGTATTTCTATCGATCTGCCTGTTCTGCTCCCCACTCTGTCTCTGGTGAACCCTCTTGCCGTCCCATGCCTCTGGTCTGTACCCCAACGTGTATGCATAGATAAATAAATCTTTAAAAAAATTCACATTAACATTGCAGTTAATGTTCAAGGTACCTGAGGGATTAACCTATGATTTATGTCTCTGGAAGTGAAAGTTTTGTCAAACTATCAAGGTGAGAAAGTATGATGACAATATGTTCTTTAGACGTTGAGGCAAAAACTAACCTTTTCTTCTTATTTTCTTTTATCAGTACAAATGGTAATAGGTTGATACTGTGGTGCCTTGCTAAAAGTATTGGTTATTACTAGTAGCATTTCTTGGATGTTTTCTATAATATAAAAAATGTTCAACATCATTTATAATCAGGGAAATGCAAATCAAAACCACAATGAGATACTACCTCATGCCAGTGAGAAGGGCACACATTGAAAAAACAGGCAACAACAAATGCTGGCGAGGATGTGGAGAAAAAGGAACTCTTCTACACTGCTGGTGGGAATCCAAACTGGTTCAACCACTGTGGAAAGCGGTATGGCGTTTTCTCAAATTAATAAACGGGGAGCTACCATACGACCCAGCAATACCAATTTTGGGAATCTACCCAAAGGACAAAAAAACACTAATCCAAAAGGTTACATGCACCCGCATGTTTATTGCAGCACTATTTACAATAGCGAAGATATGGAAACAACCCAGATGCCCAAAAACAGATGACTGGATCAAGAAGATGTACATATAAACAATGGAATACTATTCAGCATTCAAAAAAGATAAACACATGCAATTTGCAGCAACATGGATGGAACTAGAAGGGATCATGCTCAGTGAAATAAGCCAAAAGGAAAAAGAAAAATATCGGATGGTCTCACTTATAACAGGAATATAGGGGAACCAAATAAAGAGCGTCAACCAGCGAGAGATGGGGGAGGATTGGGGCTCAGAACGGGGAACAGGGGAGAACAGGAGGCTGTGGTGACGGTTCATGGGTGAATTGGTGGTGGGAAACCTACGGGGAATATACAGTAATGTGAAAGACACAACTTAAAAAAAAAAGATTTTTTTAACTGAGAAGTCCTCACAAGATTTATGCATTTCTATCAGGGCTGTGTCTGCATGGACTACACTGTCCAATGTGATCACCCATATTCATCATTCCTGCACAGGCTCTCTTTCAATCAATCTATCTTTACTGCATGTTCAGACACTGCATCAAATTTGTACCTGAAGGCATATCCAGGAGAACAGTATTTAGCAAAATGGAGTAGGATGAATGAATTGTAGAATGTATTTGTTAGCGAAAACAACAGCTAGGGATGCTGCAATTTTTACTGTCTTTGCTTTAGGAAGCTTTTAGTGGTATTGTTGAATAATACATATTTGAATATCATCCTAAAGTCCAAGTAGTTTCAGAACTCAATATTTTTTTGCAGTACACTTTCTTGAGGTTCTTTTTTCTAGTGGAAATCCAAAATTTCTGAATGGAAGGTTGTACCGGGCGGGGCTCAGGGGGGAATTACATCTCTCAAAGGCATAATATTAAAGATGTGAGGAGAAAGAGGTTTTAAGACACAATTCCTTTTTTGTTTAAAATCAGAGAACACATAAACATGTCAACTATATAAACAGATCAATATTTTCTGGCAATGTTTTTAAGATTAAAGCACACTGGTGATACCACACTGGTGGTAAGTGAACACATGACTATAATTGTTCTGAAATTCACATACTTTTGTTTTCTGGACAAAATGGAAAAATATATCCTTATTATAAATTATGAGTTATTGTCAAAATAATGCAAATGATTAGTTTAATCATTCTTAATCATGGGAGATTTTGCCCTTCAGAGGAAATTTGGATATATTTGGACACAGTTTTGGTTGTCATTACATGGAGAAGGTGATACTGGCATTTAGTAGGCAGAAGTTTCCACCACCTGCTATTTATTACCAGTGATGCTAATCCTACTACAATCCACAGAATAGATCACCCAAAGGTCCAAAATTTCAATAATGCCAAGTTAGGAAACACTGCTGTAAAGTTCTGCATTGCTACAGAGACATCACCAAAAAGTGCAAAACACAGGACTAAATCTCTGAACTTCAATTATTACCAGTGGAATATGCATAAATACCCATATTACTTACTTCTCATCATTACTTCTCATTATTGTTGGAAGAATCAGAGAGGATAATCTGTGCTTGAAAGAGCTCTGACAATGATAAATTACTGTACAAATATTCAACTACTAATAAGCAAGAACTATGAAATTATGCCATTTGAAGGAATATAAAGGAAGTTTTCACTAAATAAAATCTTTTTTATTCAATCAATACATCAATTACAATAAGCTTTGAATAAAATAAGTGTTAAGATTTTATGCTAATTAAAGACTTGATTACATTTACGAAAAATTAAATCAAGCCTATTGAATAGCTACTCTGGGCCATGCCAATTGAGAGGCTGAATATCTAGTCACCCTAGGGAGAAAGCACAGTGCCTTTTTCTTTCTTGTTTTTTTTTTTACAGCAAATCTAAACTGTAGATAAAGTGCCATTAGTCCAGGGAACTTGCAACTTCACCTCTTCCTCTTTTTCTCTTTGCCTCTTTATCCTTTTCCTCTTCCTCTACCTCCCTCCTCCCCCCTTCTCCTCTTCTATCAGGCATTATCTGTGTTGTTCTTTTCAATAGGGGTAAAAAGCACTTTAGTGATATCCATCTGCTTCTCCAGGCATTCAGCCATTCACCAAGCACATACTAAGGAGGAAGTATTAGCACTCACTAGGTGCTAACTCACTAGGTGCTAAGAGGATTAATATAAACAGCTACAAGCATTGCTCTCAAGGAACTTAGTCTAGAGGGGGAAGGAAATGATACTAATTACAAAACACTAAATATAAAATTATGACTGAAAAGTAGATCCATGTTAGCAAGAGAACTCGAAGTTCCAATCAGATTTGAGAGAATGAACTAGGTTTCACTAAGTTAATGGCATCTTATTTGAGATCTTAACACTCTGTGTGCCGGTGCCCTTTAAATTTACCAGCCCTTGGGGCCGGCCATTTTCTGTGCCACTGCATGAATGGTATCAGCATTCAATAAAACACACACAACTCCTGAACTACTGGATATAAAAAAAAAAACTGTAATATCTCTCATAAAACACCTTACACTTTCACCAAAACAATGTGTAAAGCTTCTAGACTGAGTACGATCAAAGAAATAGCTCCTAATAGTTCCAAATAAATCCACCGTGGCATGAAAAACCGGAGACTAGGTGAACATGTATTAATACGTGAGCGGCCATCTGATACTGGTGACAAAAACACGTACTAATACGTGAGCGGACCACAAAGGGTTAAGGAAACTGAATGAAAAGAGTAAAGAAACGAGAAGTGAGGTAGGGAGCTTGGCAGGGAGGATGTTCCACATGGTCAACATGTGCAAAGTCTCTGTTGAGAGAAAGAAGCTGACTTGTTCCAAGAACTGACAGAAGTTAATGTAGATGGAGTCTGATGAATGGATCAAAAAGATGTGGTATATATACACAAAGGAAGAGTACTCAGCAATTAAAAAAGATAAATCCATGCCATTTGTGGCAACATGGATGGAGCTGGAATGGATTGCTCAGTGAAATAAGTCATAAGGAAAAAGATAAATACTTAACGGTTTCACTTAAATGTGGAATATAGAGAAACTGAACAAAAGGTCAAGAAAAAAACAAAACTTGCGAGCTGACCATAAATGTGAGGCATACAGCAAGGGAGGGGGATGGAAAGGGATACAAACAGGGGAGGGATGAGCACAGGGGACTATGGTGATGGTTCAAGAGTGATATAGTGGTGGGAGAACTTCGGAGACTACACCTGAGGGGAGATATCAATTACTGTACAAAAATGAACAGTGATGTAAGAAAACAAATAAGTTTAAAGAAAAAAAAATAGCCAGATATTAACGTGGAAAAAAAATTAACGTGGAAAAAAAGATGGAGTCCGAAGTAAGCCTGAGAGGGCCGTGATATGAATCTACAGATGAGCAAGAAACAAATCAGGTAGGACCTGATGGGGCACAGCACGGGTCCCAGTCTTTTTTCTGAACACAATGAGAAATCACTGAAAGTTTTTATCAGAGGGTGACACAATTGAATTTGAATTTTGAAAAGATAACTCTGGATATAGAATGATAGCTGGCATAAAAACACATTTAAACTCCATTACTCATAAAGCACACTTGATGGATTGTTTCAACCATTTGTTTGTTTTCTTCTTATTCAGTATTGCTCTCTCCAATATCCTCCTCCCTACTAATGCATTTCTATAACTTTCTTTATGATCAGATTTAGGAATATTCACAAGATTCACTTTGAAATTAATCATCTTTATTTATCATGTTTCTACTTCTTTGAATTCCTTCAACATTTTCAAGATATTTATAATGCATTTTATTTAATTCTATTTTAAGTATTATTTTTCCAAGCTAGATATTACTTCTCAATGACAGCGACCTGTATACAGGTTTTAGAGCAAAAGTAATTTGCATAGATCAATTATTTTTTAAGGTTTGGTACCTCATAGTACTAATAATTGACTTCTTAGGTTCATAAATTTTGTCTTCTGCAAGCATCATAGCAATGAAATAATCTAAAAATAAGGACATCACAAATGTTTATTTATAGCATGTGCATAATCAAGCCAGTGTAATCAGCAGAAATTGGCAGTGATCTAGACATAGTTTCCAGCCTCTGCACGGCATTTTGATAGAAAAGGACACTTCATTTGTGACCTCACATAAAAACTGTTAACACTAAATATTTCAAAGTTTGTTTCACCTTTCACATAGTGGTTATGAGAAAACATTTCCAATGAATAAATTTAGAGTAAAAGTGTAATAAGTACTTTCAATATAAACATTTAGAAATCCAAAGTCAATGAAATACTAAAGGATATGCCTTTTAAATTTTGATTATTAGATAAGCAAATTCAGAAATATCTTTGTAAGGAGTTTTACATGATAGAAATTGTGTTTTCTTCAAAAAGGACTCAGAGTAGTTTATAGCTAGATCCACAAGTAATTTGGTTCAAAATGCAATCAATTTTACTTTTCCACAGAAGGCTTAACAATATTCCATTACATATCAAAAGCAGGAGACCAGGGATAAAAAGGCATATCTTTTTTCCACCACTGTGCAAAGGATAGGTTAAAGACGGAAAATGTATAAACTCACCTAAGGCAAGTTACAACCAAGATTCCTTTTCTGTATAGTACCATGAGGTAAGCTGTGATTGATGCTCAGAAGGCAATAATAGGAACAGTACATCTCTACACACCCAGATTATTTATTTCAAATCTTTTTATATGTTCAGTTATTCTATCTCCAAACATAAGATAAAGTGTATTTATCAGGTAAAGTTACTCAAACAGCTATGGTGACCTGGGAATGAGAAGAACCATAATAAGGAAAAGAAGAGATGATTTTGAAACGTGAGCTACAGCCTGGGAACACAGCTTGGATGAGGTCAATACTACCTTGAATTGCATGAGAAGACTCAGAACCAATAAAGCCATAAACTTTAAAGAAAGTAGGATAAAAATGGGGACAGGAGGGCACCCCAAATAAGTATGTATACCTGACAGTCAGATCTAAGATAGGCTTTGATCAAAGATTTAAAAAACTGGGAACTGGAGACCTTATTTACAGTTAGAAGTCTTATTGTTTGTTTTCACTTAATTGTTCTGGCATAATAAAAACATAGGACTCTAACCCCAAGGAGATAACACATTAGTTATTAGTCTATGTGCTATAATTTTAAAGGGAAATTACTTCATGAAAAAAAATTTGCTTTTAATGAAACATTCCTTAGATTAATTTTATGTTGATAAAATGGTGCATCATTGAAATAATTCAAGGTGCATTTTCATGTGTTTTGTTAAGAAATTAGGAACCTTGTCAACATAGAACATTTAAGGAGAAGCTAATCAAGATCTTACACTCTGATTTACTTTCAAAATTCAGATTAGAGTTTTAGTATTTTGAGTTCTAATTTCTGAGCTCCTACTTACTCTACTTTTTAGGTAGGATTCATCAATTAAAAATACTTCCTTATTTTATATGAATTTGAAAATAAAATAAAATACATACTTAAAATTTTCATTATAAAATATTTTTTCCAGAAAGATAGAAAATATTTCAAAACACAGATATGGAATTCTTACTCTTTAATTATCAGGTATACTATAGTCACATGAGTAAAAGCACCCTGACTTGGTCTGCAATGGTTGATTTTCAATTAGTCTAGGAATATTTCTATTCATGCCAACAGTTTTATGAAAGACAGACAATGAGATTTGTAAATATTAGTAACAATAAGAACATTTACAGATATGGCCTTGGAAGATTAAAGATAATTAGCAGTTTACTACAAGTGACTTGTGAACTCTATAGCTATCAAAGTAGTCATCTAATACAGAGAGTTTAGGAAGGCCATGCTAACTACAGCTTAGAGTAAAGGGATCAAATAGTTATGTAGAAAACAGTTTTGACTTAGTTTTTCAGAATCCTTGTCAGAAAGGTGCTTACTCAGCCATGATCTTTCCATAGATCCATTTTCAATCCATATTCTTCTCACTCTCTATCCTTTCTGTGTGGCCGCTTATCCAGTTCTACAGTTTCTTCTCTGTGTTGATGACACAAATCTCTACTCTCTGGTTTGGACCAGATTCTACCAGCAATATATCTGGATATCCTCAGGCATGTAGATGAATATACTCAATAAACAGACTTAGTCCTGAACTCATCGACCTACACAAAACCCTTTTTGACCTTAAGAAATCATACTCTCTCATCCTAGTGACCTGCAACACTATCCAACAGAGAACACAGCCCACAACTATGGGAATCATTCGTATAGCCCTTCACCCATTCATTTTTCTTCTTCATTTCCATAATTTGAAACTTGCAGTGGGCATGCAACACATGTCCGGTTTTTCTAGTTTTATATCATACTAATAATCCACCAAATTACTGATGGATTTTCTTTCAATAAAAGATGTTTCAATAAATTACTACCCAAATTAACACCTTTCAGTGTCACATCTAATTGCAGAATCAAAACAACTATTTTCCATTTAATAATTTATAGATTTAATCATATGTATAGTCTATTCTTCATCTACAACCTTCATCGAACTATAAGAACTCACATGTTTACTTTTTTCGATACTATTACTGTTTAATCCTAATCTCTAAATTGTACATAAGTATTTTTACCACAGATTGATATGAAAAGATTGTTTCTACTCAAAAGAAGATACTTAAACATGAATTATGAGGTCAAATAATATAAAGTACTAGCCCAGTGCATGGTTTGCTGTTAATTTCTTTTCCACTCTATAGAGAAAGGAGAATGCTTAGATAGGTTATGATACATAAGGCTAACATTAATTTCATATGGCAATGCTTTATTATATGATCCACAATCAATTCACTTCAAATTAAGAGCTTATAGGTTTTAGCTTACAGGTTTTGCAAATCACAAAGGTGTACTTGAGAAGCAGGAAATTAAAGAAGTAATATGTCAAACCTAACTATTACCCCATTATCAAAATCAAAAGCACAATATTTAATATGAAGTGGATATGCCTTCTGGCAAACTAAGAGTCTTCTTTAGTATTTGATTGAGGAACCGGTTCCTATAAGGAACAACTAGAAGATATGCCTTTACCTGAATTTCTAGGTACATGATTTAAGAGAAGGTGCATGTATTCAGACACTTGATGTGAAAAGTGAAGTTATAAAGCACTTTCTTTGTATGAAAAGACATTCATTTTAGACACATATAGTGAAAGACTAGACTTCAACTAAAGAACAAGTCTTTGTCTTAATTCAGGCAGAAAGAGTGATTACTGCTGATTAATACACATGCTTCAGAGACTAACCTGAGGATACAAACTAAGAGAGGATCCAAGAGGAATGACCGGGAATGAGAAATTGTATCTTATTAGAAGCACGATTTAATTCTGTGCCTCTCAAAGCAAAGTAATTTGGTGTCATCATTTTTTTCCCTTGGATTTTTCTAGGTAAGGCACTACATTTTTAGAGCTGATATTTCTTCTTCCCATTGCATTCTTCACAAAAGGATAGGCATCAATTGTGATAGGCAAGAGGGACTCTAAAAAAATATAGTTCATTAATAAATGAATTGGACTTTTAATTAAATTGGTAATTCATTTTTTAAAAATAGCTAAATGTATTTCTACAATTACATGTTAGTTTCAGAATAAATAGGATACATGCAACAAATGCAGGTTTTCCCCAATACTGGCTCAGATGTTGCCTAAAGTAAAAATTTCCACTTAGAAAGAAAAACAAAAAAGCTCAGAAATATTTTCTACCAAGATATCCAAACAGAGGAAGAACATTAAGCTAAATGGAAAAGGACAGATATAAAACTTACCAATGTCTTTTTGGAAAGAACTACCTATTCATTCAATGAAATGAATAGGAGAAATGTAAATAAAATCTATATTTCTATGTAGCAATGATTATTTGGGGATCTATAGCAGCACTTCTTTAAAATCTATTTTGGTTATTTTCCTCAAGACTATGGGCTTCACTTTCATTTCACTGAATCCCACACCTTCCCAAACATTTTTCATAACAATGACATTTAGAACATAATATATTGCTCTTAGCATTCTTCTAACTTTATTTTTTTAAATATTTTTAGCTAGTTTCTTTTATAGTCCACATCATAATGTCTGTGGACATAGTAGAGGTTATTCAGTAAGTTAAAATATGTTAATTTCAGGTATTGATGAGAGCTATGAAAAAATATAAATTATATTAATGGAATAGAGCGAGTAGGCAAAAGAGCAGATTATATTCTAGCTTGGTTGATTCTAGTAGATTCTCTGGGGGAGAGAAAGTTGAGCATAGCACATAATAAAGGGGCAGCAAATAATTGGCAAGTCCAGAGCCACTGAGATAAGGACAATCTTGGAAGGTGTAAAGCATATCCAGATGGTGCACACTGCTAAATGTTGGAGGAAAGCAGTGGAGTTGAAGATGTGGTAGTGTAGGGTATTGTAGGTAAAGTACAGAATATAAATCTTATTCTAGGTGAATAAAGGGGCATTAGATATTTAAGAACAGGTTAAGAGCATAATCTCATTTAAGCTTTTTAAAGGAACACCATGGCAGGGGTGGAGTAAAGCAACACAATTAGAGGATTATGTCAGTTATTATGGGTTATGTTCAACTGTGATATAATGCCCTATAGGTGAGGGCTTTGGGTATAGAATTAAAAGGTGGTTGGGTTTGTATAAACAGAGGATAAGATATATTTAGAATTGGGGGAAAAGAGAATAACCATAGTCGACATCTACAGTTTGTTTGTAAAACTGGATAAAGGAGTGTTCAATTTACTATGATGGAGAAATCTGGGTGTGGAACAAGTTGGGGTGTATGGAAAATCAAACCTTTGGCTTTGGACATATAAGGTTGAGATGCCTCTTGGATATCCAAGAAAAAATGCTGTATAATCAGTTTGAAATATGAATCTTAACAGGAACAAGTCATAAATTTGGGAAGCACTGATGTATTAATTATATATTTCTTCATGTAGAAAAACAGCCATTTAAAATTTTTTATCTATACATTACCTACAACATATTTTATTTTCATTCTATTTCAGTTTATATTCGCCATTCTTTGAAGAAACTTACATTAACCTTTGGATATTAGACATAAATCTGATTATACTGCACATGATTAATAGTCATAATATAAAAAATTCCTGACTAGATAAGAAATAGTGGATTATATTCCTTATCCAGGTCTCTAAATTTAATTCCCTTTTACTGTTATTCTACCCCTGCGCCCCAAAACATAAAAATGGGAAATGAGAAAAATACATTAACTGCTGTTCAGAGCAAATGCCGTAAGTATAAAAAGCAAAGCTATTTTTTTTTTTTTTGCATAAAATAGTAACTGTTTTGCATCACGTAGTGTTTCCTGGAAAACAGAAGCCATCTTAAGTAAAATAAAATAGAACAATCATACATATTTTCCATTTGCCTGACTCTGTTAGCACTGATGGATATAACAAGTATTACAAAACAAATTTGATCTTAAGTATATAAATTTGTAGAGAGAAATAATACAAATATGTGTAACAAAAGTCTGTAAAAATATATATTATAAATATACAAGCAACATAATTGGTTAAAGTATAGATATATTGGTGGTGCTGGCTTTTAAAAATAAGACCATATCCAGAGATATGCAGAAACTAGAACACTAATGTGAAATATGTATTAAGATTGACTTACCAAGTGGTTGACCTGCGATGATTCTGGCATTTTCTCCAGCCACTGCAGCTCTTGCATGTCGCTCACTCATGTACTGTACAAATGCATAACCTTTGTGAACTGAACAACCAACTATTTTTCCATATTTTGAAAAAATGGCTTCAATATCAACTTTCTTGACAATAGCCGTATTCAGGTTGCCAATGAAAACACGGGAGTTGATAGACTTTGGGTCATTCTTATTGGTGACATTGCTGGTCTGTGTTTTGCCAGTCATGGTTGGCTCACCTTGTTTTAATCCTAAAACAACAACAACAAAAAACCATAGTCAAAAGGTAAATAATCAGATTGAGCAGATATCACTGGCTTTTAACAGTTTTTTAATAGTTATACAACTGGTAATCTCAAATCCCTAAGTACTAGTGAATAGCTTGAGAAGAAAATTAGTAATAAAAAAGTGAACAGTTGCATTTCAAAATGCAGTGGAAAACATTTATAATCACTTAGCAAATGGTTATAAATAAATTCTTGATTCATTTATCCAAAATTCAGACCTGCAGAATAACCAAAGTTTTTGCACTTGCTTTTATTTTTGAGGCTATAAATTTTTCAAAAGCAAGTTGGAGAAATAAGCCATCTTACCTGTCAACAAAAACAAAATCCAATATAGCTAAGAGCTGATTATGGAATATATTAATGTAACCTTCATTTACTGTTGAGAGCATGCAATTTTATTTCTATAATTTCTATAATAAGTAGACATATTGACTATTTCATTATCAGAACCCTTTAATCAGAAACTAACAATTCCATTAAATGCTGTGGGAGGGAAAAAAAGGCATCAAAAATAAGAAATTTAATTAGAAAACTTAACATGAAAATCATGATTTTGAAAATAAGGAATTTAGGCAGAATTAATTCTGTACATTAACTTTAATTGAACCAATAACACATGTCAGTTTCACACATACACAAAAACAGATGTGTAGCTAATTTTCAGCAATGATCAGCAAATTAATAGAGTAGGCATCTGTGTTGAAATTTCTATTCTCAATCTCATTTTTAATTCATTTAACTAAAGGCTCCTGTGTTGCCTAAGGACTGCTAGTATTCTAAAAAGTGTTTTCTGAGCTTGGCAGGGTGTTTAATTGTACTTAATTAAACTCAATGAAACTTTTATTTCTTAGTACTCTAGTCAGCATTTACAGTTTTATTTTTTAAGACTTTAAAAATTTATTCATTAATTTAACAATATTTATTAAGCATCCATTTTTTTAAACAGGCATCACCATTTAAAGTGTCTAATAATTTAAAGAAACCATTATGTTAAAACTACAATTTCTACAAGGGTATATACTCTTTGACATTGATGATCATTGTTGAACATTAGTTAACAGATATATTATCAGTGACAAATATATTTTGATACAAAACACTACTTTAAAATCCTATAGCTATAAAAATAATTAATAAACACATTTAAAAATAATTCAAAATTACATTTCTAAATTGAACAGCAAAGTGGTAGAAGTCTAAGAGGCATGCAAATTGGATGTACTTGAAAATATACTCACTATGCATTTAAATCAGCTACTTCTGAAATCAAGAGCAACCAAGAAACATTAAAAAGTTTAAAGTTAAACTGTTAAATATTACATGTTGGAATATTAAAATTTATTTTATTAAAATGTTGGATACTCAATATTATACATATACCCTTATAATGAAGAGCAGTTTTATATGTGTTCATTTATTTATATTAAAAACTAAAAGAATGACATCATTAAAAAAAGGATTATATTGGGCCTCCCTGGTGGCGCAGCGGTTGAGCGCTGCGCTGTGGAGCTGTCAGCAGAGCCCGATGCAAGTTTGACGCCCAGCCAGGGAGGATCCCATATGGTGTGGCAGACCTCTCCTGCCTCGCCCGCTGCTCCCCTCAGCAATGTATTTCTGATCTGCCTGTTCTGCTTCCGGCTCTGTTTCTGGTGAACCCTCTCGCCACCCCACGCCGCTGGCCTGTACCTCAGCTTGTATGTAAAAATAAATATTAAAAAAAAAAGGATTATATTGCTACCATGTTTTGTTCCAGACTAGCTACATTTAAGTGGCTTCTTTATGCATTATTCAAGATTATGATTGAAGGAAAGGTAATCTGATAATTTTTAAATTTTGTCATTTGAGCTGCTGCATACCTCAAGAAACTGAAAGGAGAAAATTCAAGGTGTATATATGTATTTAAACAAATTTTTTTTACTTCTTCATATAATCTAGTGTATTTTAATTACACTGAATGAAAAAAAAATGAATGAAAGGTGCAACTTTTGACTCCAGAATAAATTTATGGCTACCTTTCTTACCACTCCAGCAAACATTGGTAATTCAATTTATAGAAATACTATTTTAACTTTCCTCTTATGTGACATAGATTTTCAGAAAAATCAGAGTTTCCTTATAGAATTAACAATTATCATGGTTGAAATTTTATTTCTGGAGGGGTAAACTGGCTAATATGGAAAAACAAGAGTTGTAGTCCTATGACATATCCAGCCCAGCGGTTTGCCTTTGACAGTGCCCTGGGTCAAACTTAATATGAGGGCACAACTGTACTCTGAATTCTCACTGTAAATGTCAACATACTTTCTCTGACTCCATTCTTTTACTCTAGGCGAATTCCAAACTGCCAATTGTATAATTCTACTGTATTACCTTAAATGTATTACCTTAAATTATACAACATTCTATCAGTGTATAGCAATGAATTTTATTGTACTAGATTATAATTTCAACATCCTCTGCAAAATCAAACCTCAACTCATTGCCAAACTCATCATTTTCTCTATTAAATCAATTTTAGTCAGTTGAAGAATTTCGACTTCAGCCATGATGGAATAACAATGTTTAAATTAACCCACCTGACTCAATCTAAGAGAAAAACAGGTTGATATAAATGAACCAAAAATTAAGGAAGACAGAATACTCCCAAACACATTTCAGGAGACTAATATCACTCTGATATTAAAAGCACAGAAGAAAGAAAATTATGGAACAATATACTTGATGAACATAGCTGTAAAAATCCCCCAAAATATTAGCAAACCAAATTCAACAAAATATTAAAAGTATCATACATCATGACTAAGCTGGATTTATTCCAGGGATGCAAGGATGTTTCTTATTTGTAACACATCATTATAATACACAATGTAAAAAAAGAAAAAACAATTCCTAAGATCCTATCAACAGATGCAACTGTCAAAAATCACCACCCATTTAAGATAAAAACTCTAAAAATATGTTGATAAAAGATACCTCAATAAAGGCTATCTATAACAAAACCATAACTACATCTATATACTTCTCCAAAGAAGTAATACAGACACTAACAGAACGTGAAAAATGCTCATCATCACTTATTATTAAGGATGCAAATCAAAACCACAAAGAGATACCAACTGATATCAGTGAGAATGGTCCACATCAAAAAACTATCAAGAGCAACAGTTATAGGTGAGGGTACGGAGAAAAGGCAGTGTTGGTGGGAAAGTAGACTGGTCCAGTTCCTATGGAAAATAGTATGGAAATTTTTTGAAATATTAAAAATAGGTCTGTCATATGATCCAGTAACTCCTCTCCTAGATTCTATCAGAAGAATACCAAAAACACTAATTCAAAGGGATATACACATCGATACTTTCATTGCATTTCTATTTACAGTAGGCAAGTCATGGCAGCAACCTGAGTACCAACAAGAAATGGATTAAAGAGATATGGCATAAATACACAATGGAATGCTACTCTGCTATAGAAGAAAAATGAGGTCTTGCGACAACATGGATGGGAGACGAGGCTGCTAAAACAAGAAAGACAAATATCAGACACTTTCATTCATGTGAATATAAAAAAAGAAAAAAAAAGAGGAACAGACAAAACTAAATCAAACAAACCCTAATAATCTCACTGCAGAACTGAAGGTATCAAAGGGGAAGGAGAGGAAGAAAATGGGGATGAGGACCAAATGGATTGTGGTGGAGGATTATGGGTGCCTTTTTTTTTTTTTTGTTCAAGCTGGGGTACAGGCCAGGGGCGGGGGGTGGCGACAGGGTTCACCAGAGACAGAGTGGGGAGCAGAAAAGGCAGATCAGAAATACATTGCTGAGGGGAGCAGCGGGCGAGGCAGGAGAGGTCTGCCGCGCCATGTGGGAGTCTCCCTGGCTGGGCGTCAAATCCGAATCACGCGCTCACTGCCGACAGCTCCACAGGCGCAGCGCTCAACCGCTGCGCCACCAGGGAGGCCTATGGGTGCCTTTTTGATGGTGGGTGTCATGTGGTACATACTTCTGAAGAGGCAGAAATCTTTATTTTTTTTTTAATTTAAATTTTTTTTAAAGATTTATTTATTTATATATACAAGCTGGGATACAGGCCAGAGGTGTGGGGCGGTGAGAGGGTTCACCAGGGACAGAGCAGGGAGCAGAAAAGGCAGATCAGAAATACACTGCTGAGGGGAGCAGCGGGCGAGGCAGGAGAGGTCTGCCGCACCATGTGGGATTCTCCCCGGCTGGGCATCGAACTCTCATAGCTGCTGCCGACAGCTCCACAGCACAGCGCTTAACTGCTGCACCACCAGGGAGGCCCAAGGCAGAGACCTTTATCACTAAATTATACACAGTATTGTAAACCAATATTACCTCACTCAAAAAGATACAATTTTTAAAAATTAGGCAAATAATGGTATTTCATTCTATAGCTCAATAGGTAATACAAAAAATTAATAAAATTATTCTAGATAATATAATTATCATATTAAAAATAAGTATGTACTCATCTTGTATACCAAATAATGTTAGCCAAATGATCTTAAATAGCACAAACAAGATTTGAAAGGATCATTAAATACTAAGAAATAAGTGTTCTTCTGAGTGAGATTAACTACTTGACTAGGAAGTTTTGGAGAATAAAAATCTTCCACTGCAACATACATATATTTGGCAAAAGATTGATTTCATGGGAGGGACTGTGAAGACTGTGTGATGGTTGCTATTGAAAAAGACATTTGTATGTAAACTTTTCTCTTCAAAGCATCTCCCTGAAAACTGGACAGCCACATGCAAAAAAAAATGAAGCTAGACTACTACCTCACACCCTGCACAAAAGTCAACTCAAAATGGATAAAAGACCTGGACGTAAGACCTGAAACCATAAAATGTATAGAAGAAAATATAGGCAAAACTCTACACGACATACATCTCAGCAAAATCTTGAAAGACACATCCCTCAAAGCAAAGGAAGTGAAAGACAATATAAACAGATGGGATTATATCAAAATAAAAAGCTTCTGTACAGCAAAGGAGACATTAACAAGAACTAACAGACACCCTACCAACTGGGAAAAGATCTTTGCACACAATACATCTGATAAAGGACTGATAACAAAAATTTACAAGGAACTCACACAACTCAACAACAAAAAAGCCAATAACCCGATCAAGAAATGGGCAGAAGAGCTCAAAAGGCACTTCTCCAAAGAAGAAAAGCAAATGGCCAACAGATAAATGAAAAAATGCTCAACATCACTTATAATCAAGGAAATGCAAATCAAAACCACTATGAGATACCACCTCACACCTGAGAGGATGGCACACATTAAAAATACAGGCAAACAAATGCTGGAAAGGATGTGGAGAAAAAGGAACTCTTCTACACTGCTGGTGGGAATGTGAACTGGTCCAACCACTATGGAAAGCTGTATGGCGATTCCTCAGACTGCTAAACATGGAGCTTCCATACGACCCAGCAATCCCACTTTTGGGAATTTACCCAAAGGATACAAAAACACTAATCCGAAAGGATACATGCA